>JAVYIG010008040.1:0-93973 GCA_035222895.1 Strongylocentrotus droebachiensis
GGTTTTAGGCATTAAATTATGGTCAGATGAGCATCCAGGGGTCCGTATTAGGGCCCTTGGTGGGATCCAGGGGCATAGCCCCCGGAAGCGGACACTTTTTCTTCTTTTTTTTCTGGAGTCCAAAAAAAATCGCAACGACTCAGCCAGCCGTTGAATACGCGGGGGGGGGGGGGGGGGGGGGGGGGGGGGGGGGGGGGGGTAAGAGGACACTTTTTTTGGTCTCGAAAATTTGAAAATTTGACATTTTTCTTCGCTGCGGGGGGGGGGGGGTAAGGTCACCTTTTTTAGGTCAGCCATGGGCATATTTTTTTATTTTGTATTTCTTTATAATTTAAAAAAAAAAAAAAAAATCCAAAGGGGGGGGGGGGGGGGGGTTTTTTTTTTTTTTAGGGGGGTTTACACACATAAAAATACCAAAGGAGGGGGGTTCAACCCCCCAACCCCCGCCCCCCCCCCCCCCCCCCCCCCCCCCCCTGCGTACGCGCCTGTGTGCGCTACATGTCAGAACTCTCTGACTGGATGGAGATCTCGACAGGTGCCCCGCAGGGGCACTCGACTTGGGCCGCTCATCTTTCTCTGCATTATCAACGACGTGTTGAAGGACAGTGATCTTCAGTGTTGGAAATACGTCGATGACCTCTCCCTGCTTGAATGTAGGAGGGCAAGGGATCAACAAAAAATCCAAGAAGTGGTAAATGAACTTGAGAAATGGACCAAAGAGAAAAGCATGAAACTGAAACTGAACCCTAGAAAATGTGTCGTCATGAACGTTCAGTTCATGAGAAACCAGACAACCGTCCCAAAAGTAAAAATTGGTGACCTGGAAAAATAAAGTGAAGTACAACTAGTTAAGCTTTTGGTATGTTTGTACTTGAGGACTTAGCATGGCCATACCATGTCACAGAAATGTTCAAGGCGGCAAGCATGAGGCTACACATGATGCGTATCTTGAAAGGTTTTTCACATACCTATTGAGGATTTGAAAGTTGTATATTGTTCGTAAGGGCGTCCTAAAATCGATTATTGCGCACCTGTTTGGCATTCAGGCTTGACTCGGGTAGACAAGAAACTGATAGAGAGAATTCAGAAACGAGCGTGTCGCCTCATGCTTGGCCTAAGATATACGAGTTTCGATGGTGCATGAATGTTCTTAACCTTCCCACTCCGGAGGAAAGGAGGGAAAGGTTGACAAAGAAATTTGAGAGTAACCTCACAAAGGAAGCGTCCCCCTTCCTCCACTGGCTCCCCCCCCCCCCCCACGCGGCGGCGAGCTTCTCGCACTTCCCGTAACCTGCGCAACGCTAATGACTAGAAATCAAATGCAAAACTGAGCGCTACAGAAAGAGCGCACTTCCCTTCATTGTGAGGTTACTCAATTCAAAAATGGAATAATGTAATGACAGATCTCTTGTTCTTAAATGCTATCTTATAGATGTGCCTAAATGAAAAATTAAATTGTATAACTGAATGTACATGTTTTTCTTTATATGGATTATACTAATTTCAATATTGCATTACCAATCATCTTCTCTATTAGTCAATGATAAAAAGTGAAACTATAATTTCACTCTCCATTCATATTAGGTGAATTATATGTCCCTTTTGTTCTCCATATACATGTACCTTGCACCCATATGACAATATGCCTACTTTGAAGCATGCAAAACAGATTATAGCACTGATCATAATTTATTCAAGCATTATATTCTCCCTATGAATTTGCTTAAGTCATTTCATAAAACCTTTATTTGTTCACATCCATTACCCACTTATGTTATCCCACTATCAATATTCTTTGATCTAAGGTGTACCTATTGTTTTGTTATGAATGTACTATTTTGAATGACTTTTTAATACTATTTTATTTTGTACAGTATCCTTGTGTTATTACTTATGTAAATTACATTCATTTCAGCCGATAGGCTGCCACGTACAATGTTTTTTTTGTTGTAATACCACAATAAATCGATATTGAATGGAATATAATTTTTGGGGATTCAATTCAGGTTTTATTATTTTCTGTTTTCCTTTTGGTTATCAAATACAAACCATCTTGACTCCTATACTGCTGATTTGTTTCCTTTTTGGAGGGTCTCATATAATAGCGACAGAGTTGACAAAAGACTAAACGCATCAAGTCTTCGTCTTAAGTATTTTTGATTTGATTTGATTTAATATGAGTTATTGGTTTCTGCATCTTTTTTTTTTCATCATACATTTTCATGAATATAATATGGTTTGATACAATATTTTAAGTGTATATAATTTTATACAGATAATGAACGAACTTAAACAAATAAATTGAATGCATAATTACCATACAATTAGATGCAGGAGGTCTACATAAATAAGCAAAGTAGCTTGACGTGCTCGCCGCCCTCAACTTAGATACAACAATATAAACAAATAGTGACTTGCAGCATAGACCTACCAGGTAGGTCTATGCTTGCATAGAAGAAAAGGAAAGGGGAGAGAAGGAGCGTTGGTAATAATACAATAAATCTTATAGATCTGCTGATTGAATGCAGGTTCATTCATGGATATATAAACGATGCTAGGTCATGGACGATGACACATCATTGTTGAATGTACAGTAAATGTACACACGAACATGAATACAGTAGAATTACACACGACATGATCAATACTTAGACAATAACACAGTTTTAACCGCCTTCTTAAAAGAATACAATGTCCTAGGGTTTCTTATTGTTGCTACGGTAGGCAGCCAGTGAAAACGAATTCGTTTAACCAAACTATGGAAATGCAAGCATTAATTCAAACAAACAGAACTTTGTTATTCCTGGCTCATTTATCCTGATAGAGATGTCATATGTATTCAAATTCAAATTGTAGTTGATCACTTATGCGTGAAATATACATCATATGAGTTGCATCAAAGATAAGAGGAGGAACTAAGCTTTACAAATATGTGTCATTTATTAATCATAATTGTGATTAAGTTATGATAAAACATCGATAATTCTCGGTTTCGTTTTTTCTGGGATACACTGTACATATATGTAAGATGAGGTTTCTTATTGATGCACATGGTTTTTGTATTCATTCAAAATGTTAATACAGTATGTTTCAACTGTAAATTTGAAATAAATAATTATTTTTTGGTCATTATCTTTCTCTCTATAAATATCTAGATATATCAAGACATATGCTACATCTACCAATCCTTGTCTATCACTCTCTCCATTCCATCTCTCTCTCTCTCTCTCTCTCTCTCTCTTTCTCTCTCTCTCTATCTCTCTCTATCTCTCTCTCTCTCTCTCTCTCTCCCTCCCTTCCTCCCTTCCTTGACCCTCCTTCTCGTTCCATTGTACAAATACCCTAATCAAAATTTTCCACTGCGCATTCACGTTCTGTACCTCGTGGTTGGGGAATACCTCTTTTTCTCAAATAATAACTTTGTCTCCTTCAACTAATCATTATCAATGTGGCATCCATCATAACATGTGCATGTATATAATTCAAACGTAATAAGTAAAGTTCATCTAAACTCGTTTCCGATTGTCTCTCCAATTTATTTAATTATCACTGAGCTTTTTTGAGCAAACTCAATCAATCAATCTAAATCAATTATACTCCTTTAATTATAATAATTAGTCTCCTATAACTTCTACTGTTGACAAACATTAACTTTACGTATTTTCAAAATAAAACATGAAAAAGGAGATTGAATCATTTCAGGTAATGTATTTTTCATATATTAAATTATTGGAAGAATTTCTTGAGCATTGCTTTTATGAATTAAAAGTTACCGATTCAACGTTTTAACTATGCGTTTAAATTAATTTCGTTGATCATTATATGTAATTTAGAACATGCTTTTCAACCTGATTAATTTTATGATTTCTGTTGATATACATGTACTTCAAATAATGTTGCATGCAATCATGAGGTTCGATAAAACCATATATAAGGCACCCATGAATCTATCAAACTATTGATATAATCAACTAGTTAATTCAAACAGTGAAGGGGGTAGAATTTTGCTTCAAAGAGTACTACCAATGCGTTTTTAATTCACTTGTTTTTAAATTAAATGACATCAAATTACAAAGCATATGGGCTGTGTACATTGTATTCGTCGAGAAAGTATTAACACAATGAAAGCAACATTTTATTTTTCTTAAATATATCTAATCAGCTTGTTTACTAAGCTGTATTTCATACGTTTTTCCATACGAAGATAACAATCAAAAGTTATTATAAAAGTGCAAAGAACTTCAACGCATACTCGTCATGATCGATAGCTTTATAAATGATGAATACTCAAACAAATAAGAATATTATTACTTCGTCTCCGCTAAGAATAATTTGTAGAGTATCCGGCCATCCAATCGAATTGCAATCCATTCAGATTTTAAATGTGAATTTAAACGCCGATTCAGAGGTAAACGTGATGATAATATTATATTTTGATATCAACTTGCAGTGATGAATACGAAATATATCTTAGATAGCAAAGGGGATGATGGAACGTGATGTAATGAAGTTCTCATTTACCATGACAACGAATCAACCAGGATGATAGGGTAAAGAACAGTAGAGGAAAACTTTTAGAGATTTTGAATTGGATTTATATACAACTATATAGAATAAAAATCAGAAGTCAACGAAAACAATGAAGCATTTAAAAAAAACAATGATATATAGTCAAGACAAGAATATGGAAAATACACAAAAATTGTGAAATGGTTTTGATCATGATCAATAAGTTACAATAACTTATACATGCAGGCAGATGAGCCTACACAAAATATGGATAGACAATCACATATATAGATAGACCAACAAATAAATATATAGATCGACATACAGATACATAGATAGACAGACAAATATATAGATAAACATACGAATATGTATATATTTAGAAAAACAAATTCAATTCAATTCATTTATTCAATGATATTAAAAAAGCAAATATACAATACAATAGAACATGTTGACATAATCATATATAAAGTTAACATATCGTTATAGGGGCAACCAAAAAAGATCGAGATCTTGTGAACTGGTGCCAATTTTACAAAATTAACAATTACAAGTAAAGCATTGGTAATAATCACACGCATATACACATCCAACACACTTTTTTGTTTTTCTAGCCAGGAGAGAGAGGTTTGCTACACTTAGCCGCCAAAGCCATACAATGTACGACCCAGCCTCTTCAGTGCATACACCACCTCCATGGTTGTGACAGTCTTTCGCCTGGCGTGCTCACACACAACCACACCCCACACAAACACACTCACCCGCTTTATCCTAACAAGATAAAGAGAAGGGAAGGAGGAAGAGAGATTACATGTACAGTGTATATCATTTCATTAAAGAGAGGTCTGCTGCTTTGCTCACCTTTGTACCAACTTTGGCCGTCCAAGGCGAGTTTTTCCTACTCGCAGCACTTTAGGAAAAATCTCATGATTGGAAAAGCATTATTTATAATTTGTTACACAGAATCACTCTTTTCCTTATGAAGTTATTCACACGTTGAATACGAAGGCATACTTAATCAGATTGGGGGGAAATTACGTCAGGAAATTGTTGTTGTTTTTTAAATAGAGAGAGAGTGTTCTTCATGCTTCAATGTACTTGACGAAGGTCGATATTCATGGCGCAACAATAATATTATATAGTACCTGACCATCCAGAAGGGAATTAATAGATCATTAAGATATGCAGATAACACCTGACATGAATTTAGAACCTTGATTAAAACTAGGTATATCTTCAGTGCCAGTTGAATCTACTCAGACGAATCTGATTCCTGATGTTTTTGTGTTTTGGCGAAACTTAAGAAACTACTAAATCTGGATTTATTAGTCCCCTTTGAAACAAAATTGACTTAACCCACAAAACTATGTCTCAGAGCGATTATAATATATTATATACTATACTATATGTACATGAGATTTGTCTGTCCTACTGAGTATAAAAGTTATTAGGAATGAGTGAAGTTGTGATCATGTATATTGTCTTTCTACCATGAGTATGTAAACGTTTGGGCCCAACTGTAAGTTCCCTCAACAGTTTATCTTACCTTCCTATTATGTTGTATTAGATAGATATTTAAATTGAACAGCGAAATCACTACATGACGAAACGATGACGACACTGCAATTTTTTCTTTTTCGTAGAATAATGACGGATACAACAATGTGCTCTTTGGGGAACCCTACAACCTCGTGAAAAAAAAAGTTTTTCTCGACAACATCACGGATGGTGTTACTAGGGAAGGCGGTTTATCCCGCCCTCTTTACACTCTAAAAACAGGAGGATAAAATTTTACCCAAAATGGGTTTAACAGAAACATGCAAATTTGCTGGGTATAAATTTGAACACAAAACCGGGGAAATGTACTCAACAAAGGAATAAACATGCATTTTCCTTTTTCCCCATTTATATTGGGTAGTTTCTTCTGCAAAGATTTTGTAGAGTGCATGACTAGCCAAATGTGCCGAATCACTTTTCTGTGCTTGTCCGATACTTTTCAAACATGCGCCCCCTTCAACTCGTCGCACACTATACGATAAGTCCACGATCCGATTTTGGAAGAATTTGCAACATCATTTGATAAGAACATGTAAGATCTTAATGACCGAGTATCTATATAGTCATATGATTAAGAATATTAAAATTTCAAGGGATTTCATGGAAGATGAAAAGCTAAATCGACTCAGAATCGTAGTGAAGTCTGACCATTAGTGTGATTCGGCTTTCATTCTGACTGGAAGAGTTAAGTGAGCTTAGACTTGGTTGTAAAGTATTCTTATCTTTATTTAGAAGCTAATTCAGGAAAATATTGTTTGTTTAGATTTCCTATCTAATACAATTGTAATTTCTTCATAAATCGGATCGCAGGACGATCGTGTAGTGTGCGATGGGCTTTGAAAATTGTAGCCCCTGAGGAGGATTATATTATTATAGCTCTAATAACTGATGCACACGAGACGTCATTTTGTCTGCTTAGGTAAGAGTAAAAAAGCTTTCAAAATTAACAGGGCAAACAGTACGTTAAATTACTGGCGTTTACGCTAATTGCCTGTATAGTTTGATTAGTGTGGGTAATAACCAAATCAAAATGACTTCCCACGTGCAAAGGTCATTGTATTTAAAACGTAACTATTTTCTGGCTATGCAAATTTTGAAAGAGTCCTTCACGTCTCTTCGAAAGCTATTGCTGACGAAATAATAAACGAAGAAGTTGACGGTATGATTGGTGAGTCTAACCGTCAAGAGAATGCTAATCAAAGCAAAAAATCCTTCCATTTCTTCCCCCTTCTCTTCTATTACTGAATGGGGTATTTGAATGATTATGATGTGGGGTAGCCAGGTGATGAAGAAATACATGGTCATGACGAGAAGCATTCGAGTCGTCTTTCTGCCGAAGTCATGTTCTTTTCGGTTCTTCGGTTCGTCAGGACGATTGGTATCACGAGCCCGATGCTGGGAAGGACTTGCCATGGAATAAGCCTTCATGTCTATCGGCAGTAAAGGAGTCGGTTTCTCGCTGCCTTGTGACTGTTCAGTCGACGATAATGTCAGATTTGGATTTGGATTCGGGCAACCAACTTCAACTTGTGAAGGAAGTGGCATATTAGTATAACTTGAACATCCTGGAGAACTTAAAGGTGATGGAATAAGAATGGTTTCAACTTTGTTTTCTAAACTTGCGATGTCTACCGAAAGGTGGGGATAAGCACTCGTATCTGTGCGGTTTACCATCGATTCCAGTGCTCTACTCGAAACCGAACCGACTGTCGCTTGTGGGAATTGACCGCTTACAAGGTCTGCGTGGATCTTTGCTCTCTTTCGCAGGAAAGCGTAGATGAGGGCGTAAAGGATGGTGGTCGTCGTAAACGATACAAGAAAAAACGCAGTCTTTGATAAGGTATAGCCCAGTGATGTCGGCTGTTGACACACCGTGGTCTCATGTAAAGAACATACATCAGAAAACATCGCAAATCGAATACTAAATGCTGTTGCGAGAGCAACAAAAACAATCACCACCCCAGTCCACCTTCGTACTGTCACTCGACGTCGCAATGGATGACATACTGCCAAATAACGCTCGATACTGATCAGTGTGGTTAAGAAAAGCGAGGTAAGAGCTGTGACCTCTTCTACTGAGAACTTCATTTGACACAAAGTGGCGGTAATCAGGTCTGGAGCGCCGCTCTCGACGATGCATGCTGGCGTGAATGAGCAAGCGATGAAGTCGACGGTGCCCTGGGCCATGATGAGGACATCCGTGCTGCTCTTCCGTTTCTTCCATGCGTATGTATGCAGGATGATGGCATTACCTGGTATTCCTGAGACTAAAACCATGATATAGAAGGTTAAGCTGATAACAGCATTGATATTGACCTCATCGTGCAATGCCTCGTCGTCGTGATGTTCTTCAGCCTCACACGCATGCTCCTTGATCGTCTCGTTCATCATCGTGGTCAATAAACAAGGCACAATCTAAAGTTAGGCAGGGTCAAAAGTGATCAAAAATGTAGGAGTAAGTAGAACACTCTCCCGTTAGTTCATAAGTAGAACACTCACTCCTTGTTAGTACTAAACAAGTGCTTCTCCTGGAGATCGTCAAATTGGCTCATCAAAAGGACATCATCATCACGGACATATATATCACAAATCGTTGACTGTTAATAATCAGTCAATAGGCAGGACCCAAATTGATCACAACCGAGAGGAAGTACAATATTCTTTTACGGTTGACATGGGTACGGTGACACTTACTCTACTGAAAATTGCTGCTATTGGAGTTTGCCAAAGTGGTGTATCAGCTGGTCAAGATCGTCTGCCAAAAAGCCAAATAAGATTGCCTTTCAATAATCAAGGCACAATGATCATAAATGAAAGATTAAGGAGCCGCGATGGCTCAGTGGTAGAGCAATGGTCTCGTAACGTGAAGGTCCCGGGTTCAACACCAAGTCGATGCGCTAGTGCCAGTCCATTAGGCATTTATCCTCATTGCCAAGTCTCTCGGAGAGGTCTTAACGCCTTCAGTCCCCTGGTTGCTTATTTACAAGCATGCACATGCTTTCTCAGCAGTCAGATACAAATCAACAAAACAAGTAACCAACCACTAAATAGAATACTCTTTCGTTCACCTTAAACAAATGATTAATCAGTTTGAATTTTTATCAGATGATGAAAGATGATTTAGCCGAATCGTCACCTGCGGATGATGAAATGATAGGGAATGGGAGGAGTGCACCACTTTATAGAACTAGGATGACTTGTAAATTGATAATCCTTATGGCTCGTATGGCAACGGGAACTTGTATCAATATATTGAAAATGAGGTGCTGTTTGTTTAAATAATTGCTAGGCCAGTATGAAGGAGAAAACAAAATCGACATTCCGCGAAATAGAAGAAGCAGAGAGAGAGAGAGAGAGAGAGATTAGGAAGTCGTCGATCAATTTGTATAATTTGATTGTATTTTCACAATTAAACATGGGGAAAACCCTTTCCAACTTTTTCTTTTCAAAAGTAGATTGAACTTGAAAAATCTTGTTTTAAAAAAATGTTAGAAAAAAGCATTGTCTTGAATGACATCACTAGCTGACATACAAGACATTCGAAGAATCGTGTTCTTTTTCCATGATGAAAAATGTACACTCTTAAGTTTTGGTTTTAATTTTTTTTAAACAACAAACAGGTGATACAATTATTTCAAGACACGAGCATTAAAAAATATGAGGGAATGTGCTGTATTTGTATTACATTACATTAAGCCTTTAAAATTGTACATTATAGCGATTATAGTGTGTTATGTGCAGAATAATATCATTTGACAATGACAAAGAATGAAAATGCTGTTGTCAGCTGTTTAAAGGGCAAGTCCAGTCAAAATATAACTTGCCTCAGTAGAAGCACAACAATAAGACAAACAGAAATATAAAACAAGTTCGAGGTGAATCGGATAAGGAATAAGAAAGTTATGATAGTTGTAATGACGTGAAAAACTATTACAAAAACATTAGTCAGATTGATAACGCAATGACTTGTAATATTGACAATTAAAATTCTCATTTTTGTTGTTGTCGAGTTTTCATACATGTATTTTGAACCAAGTTATATTCGAAGAAATATGTTTAAAATGCACAGCGTCACAAAATATTTTATGAACAACAACAAAAAGGGAGATTGTTTTAAAAATATTACATTTTCATAATCACTGTAAAATGAAGTTTATTATATCATAATATCAACTTTCTCATGATTACAAAGCCAAAGTTTACGCTGTATTAGTGTCTACATGCAAATACATATAACTCCATGTACAAATATAACTAGGTTCAAATTTTGGTCAAAATCATTTGATTGGCCAAAAAACAAAACACACAAAGATACGTAATATCAATACAAGAAAAATAACTGGTGAGTTGTGTAGTGATTTGTATAGTTTACCATGGTTTTCCATTTCATTAAAAAGTTAATAACTTTCTTATTAGTTGTCCGATTTTCCTCAGAATTTTGTTTATGTTTTTCCAGAGGCGTGATAGCTCAGTCGGTAGAGCAGTGGTCTCGTTATCTGGTGACCCGGGTTCGAAACCATGTCGATACGCTAATGCCCTTTGGTAAGGCATTCATCCTCATTACCAGGTCCCTCGGAGAGGACCTTAAACCGTCGGTCTTCTGGTTGCTTACTAACAAGCATTTATTTCTTTCTTAGCTGTCAGGTAAAATAACCACCACTATCACATTATCTATCTGTCTGACCGTTTCTGCTCTTACTAAAATTAAGTGATTTTATAATCTTAAAGTATATCAGCTCCCCATCAACACCTCTTAACAAAGAAGAACATTTAAAAAGGACTTAAGACAGAAAACTATACATACATGACTAAGTGGTTTTCCTTTTTCTTTTTTTTTACACCCATTGGTTTACCCCCATGTTCCATTGATTCTTCATATTTATATATTTAAAAACTTCGTACTTATTTCCGTACATTATACTCGATTTGAAATCTTTAATTTTTGGGGGTGTAATCTACGCTTATACGCTTGTATAAAAAAGAAGAATTTAAATTGTTCTTTGATGTAAATGTGGAACAAATAAACTTCAAAACAATTAGGGAGGGCGCTGTACTGCCGCGACATATTGCATGGTTAAGAATATATATGTTTTTATGTGTATCCATATGCCATGTAAATACCATGAATTTCCATTGTTAAGTGGACAATAAACGTGAACCTCATGAATCTTATTTAAGCAGTCCTAATCCTATAAAAGACGTATGGCAATTGGTGCTAACAACGATACACTGTAAAAGAGTTTTGCCATATGAATACATTGTTGGTCATAATGGTGGAATAATTATTTTTGCCCCAATTTATGGAATGATTTTGAAAATGGTTTGTTCCTAATAGACCTAGATAAAAGTATACATTCTCAGACTTTATTGAATAGTAATTTGTGAGTGTTTGTTTTGCGTGACTGCTAAAGCATGTGTGTGCTACTAGGCTAATCAACTAGGGGACCTACGTCCTTAGGTCATAACTGACAGTAAATAGGATTAATGCCTCACAAAAAGGGCACTAAAAAAATAAAGCACATCGTCACGGTTTTGATCATGGGGCCTCACAGTAACGAGGCCATTGCTTTGCCACTGAATCATGACTGTACGCAGCGGGGGCTAGGGTACGGGCCGCCCCCACAAATACAATAAAACAATGAAAATACAATAAATTATCAATAATTCATTGCATTTTGCCCCGATTCCCAACAGAAAATATCCTCTGTGTGGCCATGCCTTGAAACATAATGCATAATCGTTGTCAAAATCATTTCATAAATTGGGGTAAAAATAATTATTCCAGCTTTATGACCAACAGTGTATACGAAATTCACCCCCTTGGCAATTAACACTGGACATTATCCACCCGACTACCCGTCGTACAAATGTCCGGGCTATTAAACTAACGGGATATTTGTCAAGGGTAATTGTCCAGAGGTTAATTTTGTCCTAGCGTATAGGGGGTATCTGAAATATTTTTATATATCATGTAGTTTGTTCTGTTTTTTGTCCTGAAAGTTTCCAAAAAGCTGACATGGAATTATGACATTACATTGTTAGTCATGATTATCAAAAACATTATCACCATCATCGTCGTAATCATCAATATCACCATTACCATTAAAATAAAATAAATCATCCATCCCTCCCCATCCCCATATATCCCAGGCTATCATGCTATCAAACACGCGTTTATACTGTTATAGCTCTACTCCTGTAGGTTTCTGAATAACTCTTGGTAGTGTTTTATCAGTCACATTCTGTTTTCATGTCAACATTTCTGTTATTATTATATTGTGTACACGTTCAAAACATTTGTTATATTTGGTATATGTTGTATCGCTGAAATGTAGTTTGTTATATTTTGTATATGTTGTATCGCTGAATGTAATTTGATTTGTATGTTGCAGAAGAAAATAAATTCAATTCAATTCAATTATTTAAAGATGATTCACAGCATCAGGTATTTGTATAATGTAATTATCGTTAGGGATTGAGCTTTAGACATGCAGCTTTATGATGATATAGCTATTCCTACCTGGAATCATTTAGAGACGGAATTCAGTTATTGCTTTGTGGAATTGATATAATAGATCAAAAGGCTTTTGTTTTTGTTTTCCCCTTTTCCAATCAATATTGATAATTGTACGCTATCTAAAAATAAAAAAAATCTTTTCACAATAGTGTTAGTATTGTATGATGTTCCTCTTTTGCATGTATTTCCATGCTTTGAATTTTGATTTTTAACAATTTATATGTCACACTGTATTAGTTGTTTTGTAATTAATGGAATTGACTATGTGGTCAATTAGGCGTGTACAACGCATGTTAGCCAATATAATTTACCTCCACTACTACTACTACTACTACTACTACTACATAGCTGCTCTGTGATTCACGAATCAAGTAGGAGGGAGAGCCTCAATTTATATGTGGACATGCCCACTTTTATTCTGGTGTAGTTTTCTTTGATGGGAATGGGTAGTTTCCGCGCAGTGGTGGTCCAGGGGGAGTTCTTTCATCCAACTGGTCAGATGAATACTCTATATCCACAGAGCCACCACTATCCTCACATTCTCTCTCTCTCTCTCTCTCTCCCTCCCTCTCTCTCTCTCTCTCTCTCTCTCTCTCTCTCTATCTCTCTCCCTCCCTCCCCTCTCTCTCTCTCTCTCTCTCTATCTCTCTCTTTCTCTTCCCCTCTCTCTCTCTCCCCTCCCTCCCTGCCCCTCTTTTTTCTCTCTTTTCATACTCCACCAACACACACACATACACACGCACACACACACACGCACACACACACACGCACCCACCCACACACACACATACAACGCTAAATATTTTCTTTCTCTCTCCCTACTCCAACCCCTCTCCCTCTTTGCCCCACTCCCCTCCCCCCTTCCTGCTCCCTTCTCTGCCTCTGTCTGTTTATCTTATCTCTCCTCTTTCTCTCTTTCTCAGCCATTCTCCTTTCCCTATATTTTTACTTCGCCATCTTCTATATCTCTCCTTCCTAACCCCTCTTCCTCCCTGCCCCTCTTTCCTCTCTCTGTTAATACACAAACCAAACACACACACAAACAAAGACTCTATTTTATTTCTCTCTCTCTCTCTCTAAACCATCTCCCACTCTTTATATTCGATCTTACTTCTTTGTCCTATTCTGCCCCACCCTCCCTGCCAATATCTCCTCTGTCTCTCTGTCTCTCTATTCTGCCCCCACACACTCTCTCTCTCTCTCTCTCTCTCCCTGCCCCTATCCCACTTCCATTACTGTATCAGATGTCTGCTTGTTCTGCCATTGTGTGCTAGTCCATTTGCTTTCTGCCACATTAGTACTTTTAGGTTTATTTTCACTCAATCGATAATTAAATCATGGCGTTGAAAATTATTACTCCATCGTATCTATGTATATTCCATTTGGTGGAAGAGCATATATATTTGAGTGGTAATGAACAGTTTGTTCATGTGGATAATTGTTAAATCTAGAGCATTTACAATTATGAGGGTTCGTTATGTGACTAAAGTATCTAGCGATAACACCATTCGATTATTCGATATTTGTTTTCTTCCTTATATTTGGCGATTTAAAATAATTCTACTGCCAGTTGATCCTTATACCCCAGAATTTAGTTATTCTGTAACTGATGCAAGATAGAGAAATCAAATGTTGACACCCGGCCTATTAAAGAGCATGACGCCTTTAATATGAAAGCCAAATAAGTGTGAAGTGTTGATACCCTACTGCCTCTCAGCAGATTTCTTTTTTAATGACGTTATCGCAAACAGGGAACTTTATTTCACACAATTAAAATCACAATTATGATAATATTTATAATAACTAAACACTTCCTTATAAGACGTTTCCATTCCTTTTCTTATTACTCTTGTTATTCAATAACAATGCAATTTGTGTTACTACTTTTTCAAACAGCACTCTTAACAGACTAGCATCTGTTTTACTAAAATCTTTTACAGGTGCTTTATATGATTCTCACAAATGAAAAAATAATCAGCAAAATCTTTAATGACATTCTTTAAAAATGTATTTTTTATTATTGAATTATAACATTGTTACCACACCTAACATAGAAGAGATATTTCAAACGCATTACAATTTTCAGAAAAATCATAATTATCGTTTTAATTTCTTTACTCATTTATATCCAGTACGTACTATTTTCCATCTGTACAAATTATACCTTGATGTACAAATTGTATATGCGAATTAAATGGTCAGTTGTTTAATCTGATTAAATCTTATTTTATGAAATCGAAACATCAGAAACAAATCCCAATTGAAATTAGAAGTCAGTGCATGCTAGACATTGTTGCTTGTCCGTGCGAATGTTAAACAGTTATGTGTTATCGTCAAATATTATATTAATGTTATCACCTCTTGATATTGGCATATAGATGATTCTATTTCATGACCATGGTTACACTGTAAACATCGCGCAAGTAATCCAAAGGCTACTACTTTGTATTTTTAACAAACAATAATGAAAATGAAAATACTTTTGCAATGTACGTGTGACATAGAATCACTCTACAATACATAAATGTCATCAATACTCTTTAAATGCTTAGAAGAAAAGTCAGTTTTAGCAGATCAAAATAATGAACGACACAAAATTATGTAGGCCTACATCGATCCATTGTCCTTGACATGTTTTACTTTGAATGGGAATTAACCTCTCGACCATGAAGCATTATCATGGCATAAAGAGTAAAACAATGTTTCATTTAATATAAAATGCATTGCTGTAGGCCAAATAATATTTTCTTGCAAGTACAATAAAGAGACCCTTCTTCACCATATTTACGATGTCGTCCGCTCCCCAAGAAAACTGCCATTTTGTCGAAATTTTCCTCCAAAACTTTCGGGTCATGACGTATCGCAAGGAGAACTGATGTAGCGCACGGTGCGCGTGTTATATGCGATAGGCACGTCAAACAAGGTGTACTGGTTGTAATAATTGTTCCTCGAAAATAAAGGGTAAATTGTTTCATCGGTTTTCAGACCAACACAATCGCAATTAAATATTCAAGCTATAGGTATTAGCGCTGAAGGTCGACAGGAAAAAAGATGTGATCTGAATGAACATTGTACAGTTTACAGCAGGGAAACGGCGTACGCAATAGCGGTTGAATCCATGCGATACGTCACAGAACGGGCCGTGTGCAAACACAATGGCGACGTACTGAAAATTCTCAGAGCCGCGAAAGACAAAGGTTCTGAAACAGAGTTACGGCCTCCTTTTCATCAAATGTACGATGTTTTGTGTTTTTCAGATAATGTTTAAAATGGCCTACAAACTGGATTTAACATGTAGTTTGAGGTTAATTCTCCTTTAAAGATTAAATTTCTCTCCTATGACTTAAATAAAGTATCTGATTATCAAACAGTAATGTTATTATCAATCCGTTTGACATTACGCGCACCTCAAGACCGATCACGTACTACAAAGCAGATTAAATTGGAGAACCGTTTCAAATATACCTTCCATATTTATGTTACTTTTTAAACTGAAAACACAAAACAATTTTCTGGGGGTGATTAATGCAAGGATGAACGGATATAAACCATTCGATCTCTTTTGACATGATTGTGGCATTTTTTTCAATTGCTTCTTCACTCTGAAAATTCAGCCCTTCATGTCATGCTTGTTATTGTTACCCCATCTCTGATTTTTTTTTTTAGGAGAGAGAGAGAGAGAAAGAGAGGGGGACAAGAAAAGAAAGGGATAAATGTCTTTGATCGTCAATTGTGTTCTGGTCATACAATCGCATTTTGAAAGAAACGTTGTGGAATCGATTATAAACTGGTTGATCATCTAGCATATAAGTATTGGTGTGTACTGCAAGGTTCGGGAACCATCAAAGTGATAAGAAATTTGGCCCAGTCTTGGTAAAGTTACAAGCACAGTACACAGAAAGATATATATGGGACTACGCGATATCCATCCAGTCCGGATAGATATAATAATTTACCAAATATATCAATTAGTAGACGATTTCCCAGCAAAATTTGTATCGTCACGTATTAGTCAAAACATATTCTTTCACATGCATGATCGGTAATAAGAGCTTCCATTTCATTTTTTGAGAGGGGGCGTTTCCAAAACTGGTCTATACCTTTAAGATTGGAAAAGGATTCACATCTAGCACCGGCATTGTGCTGCCTCGAACGATCAAACCAAAAGCAATTAGACGAATGCGATCGCCGTGGCAACTCAATAGACATATCAATTATCAAAGAATTCATTGAATTTCAGTTATATGTCTTGTCACGTTACGTTGCTCTATATCTGTAAGAGACTTTTCTTCAATCTATAGAAGCCCACATCAGTACTTCGACTAAATACAGGTCTGGGTCCCTTTAGCTCCATAGGGCGTGGCGCCATTTTCTCCCCCACACTTTTACCAGTATCGTTAGAGCACACAAAGTTAACTCAACAAGAACTCAAATAAAATTCTACGCGTCAAGGTTGACTTTTCCATCTCAATTCTTTCGCCTATTATTATGCGACAAACGTTGCTGTTTTTTTTAAATATTAGATGAATAAATGACTACGCGTGAATGTCCAGGATAATAAAATAAATTTAAGAGAGTGGGCAACACTAGGCTAATGACACTTTCGCAGCACGCCCTTTTGTCTCTAGCCTCAGCTAACGATGGACCAACTACACACGATTGGATCCGTATCAAATAACATGGATGTGCTCCATGCCGAGATAACCTACACCTTCCCTCTTAAGGCGTACTGTAATTAAAATGTCCTTTCCATGTCATAGAACTGCATCTCTATGAGCTACTTGCAGTGTGGGTACTTTGCAAATGACTCCTTGACATCTCTCCTAAAACTGCTATTAACGCAGTAGTAGACGTAGAAGTTGGCAATGTGATTGGTCAGTCTAAGAATATAGAATGTGGAGAGCAGTGTTAAAATGTGAATCTTTCCGTGTATAATCGACGAAGGGATGAATGGAAACCCAACCTGTGGAATCCAAGTGACAAAGAGGAATATGGTTACAATTAGCAGCATACGCGTTGTTTTTCGTCCAAAGTCTCTGTTTTTCTTCTGCGCCTTTGATCGACGAGGACTAGGATTACGACGTTGAGGAACTGTAGCTGCCGTTGATGATGAAGCATCTTGACCAGGTAAAACGTCACTTTTAGGCAGCGGGATGTGCTTGCCGTATTCAGGCGATGGTTCAGGCATTGACTTTATGAGATTCGAATCGGCGGCTTCACCTCTAAGAGATGGTGGTATGCTGGTATTATTGGAACACCCTGCTGTCTCCGATTGCGATGAAACCTGTATTGCTTCGGACGGGTCTTTCATGTTTGTGTCATCCGGACGAGGACGAATTGGACTACTTGTTTCTGGGTGGATAACCCTCGAATTCGATCCGAGTGAACTAATGGCGTTTGAAGCGACAGTAGCTGTTGGGAGTTCATTGCCTGTCAGGTTGGCGTGAATCTTTGCTCTTCTTCGTAAGAAAGCATATATCAAAATGTAAAGGAAACTATTCGTGGCTAACGATACAGTGAACACACTGGAAATCAGCAATACAAATAAGACGGCCCCCAATGGATTCGATGACACAAACTTGCATACCCTTCTTTCATTCCAAATGGTCAAGGATGTCGTAATTGGACAGGGTAGGTAGATCACGATGGAAATAACGACACAAAGTATGATGAGTGAAATCGACTTTCGTACCGTCATTCGACGTCGAAGTGGACGGCATACGGCCAGATAACGATCGATGCTGATCAGTGTGGTCAGGAGCAGAGAGTTTAGAGCGAAGATCTCTTCCGCGTAGAATACAAAGCGACACAAACCTATCGTAATGAGTTCGGGAAAACCGCTTCGGACGATGTAAGACAATGAAAACGAACATGCAACGATGTCGATGACGGCTTGGCCCATGATAAGGAAATCCGTGCTCGTCTTCCGTTTCTTCCATGCGTAATTCTGCAGAATGATGGCATTGCCGGGTAATCCTAAGATTAATGACGTTATGTAGTACGTTAGATTTACAATGGTATTGTTACTGATATCTAAGTCCACCCCGATGTCGTCGATTTCTTCGGTAGGGCTCGAGTCATTGGACGTCATGTTTGCCACAAACATCGACAAATTTTCGTGACCCATGATAATCATGCACATTCGTAGAATAGACGCGTTGCAAAAAAGGCTTTATTAACAGAATAAATATTCCCCAGTTAGAAGCTTATGAAATTGTCAAAATGAAATAAAATCCAGTGAGTAGGCCTATGTACTATTTTTGTCTGCGGGTGAAAGTCAAAATTGCGCAGAGGCGTCAGGCACAGATAATTAATGACAGCAAAAGAAGGTGCATGTCATTTTATATTGGATGGCCACTTCGAATCATCATTATCAATGCTGTACTGTCATGGAAACGATAAATTATTAAACGTGTGCATGAAAGTGATCGCAAACAAACCGCGTGGGAGGGAATACTAGAAGATAAAGAACGAGAGAGAGAGAGAGAGAGAGAGAGAGAGAATTCGATCATTTCAATTCTATTCAAATTTATTGGTTCAAAAGGAAATTCGTTGCATTTTCATGCCTTCTTCACAGGACAAAAAATGAATAAATGTAGATGTGACATTATACATACAACATAAATACAGTTTATAGAGAGAATAAAAATATAGCACTTTAACATTCAAATTGATATAGATATATTCTCTAAATGTACATTATATTCAATGTTTGTTCATATATCCAGTGTAATAACCAACACAATATAGCATTGTAATTATTATCATTATTATTATTATTAATATTAATATCGTTATCAGTTAATAGTTATTGTTTTCATTAATTTGACTCGTTATATTACTATAATAGCATTATTAGGCAAACAATAAACCACAAACAGTTTAACAATCATAATACTTTGTAATCATAACTATTTTATTATATGGTGTAAAAATAAAATAATCTATATCCTAGTAAGTTACAAAAAACGTTTATATCTTCTGGGGGAATGCAATATCCTATTCTGATAAATCCACGACTGATACATTAATTGACCCTATATAGATGAAACCTAAATATGAATGCAGTATGTATGCAATATGAATACCTATTGAAGGCAGTATGGATTACTTAATAATACAAATGAAATATATTATGACATGTGAGTATAAATACAAAAGAGACTGTTTCATTTCATTTGAGAAAAAAGGCTGTTATAAGAAATTAAAGGGATGGTTGAGTTCTTGTTTCAGACCACAATTACCTTCAAAGTGCATGGTTATTGCTCTTATTCTTATTTATGACATTTCTAGTACCCTTTTAGGACCTAAAATTGCTATGAAGGTAATTTTAGACCCCAAAGTGTGTGAAATTTAGCCAATACGATCATACCAATTCAGCTCTACTTTCAAAAAAATACGATGACCTTTAATTAATTATTTAATTAAAAATAACAATACATGGGCCGGCTACTTGTGCGTATTATAACCAATACGAAAAAGCCAACAAAAAGCCAACATCGACAATGGCTGAAATAAAACGTATTTAGGTTCTATTTCGTTTTGTTAATGGCTGGTTCAAATTATCTAATATTTGTGGTGGTACACAAATATTAGAAATCGTTATTTATGGATATTTCAGCCGTCTCTGAACCGATTTTGATCAAACAATGATGATTTCGTCATTTAAATTGAGTGTTATTTCAAATTTGACACTCAATTTTTCATTATCTCACAAAAAATATTTTGTGTAGCGCCCTCTGCAACAGAACTCAGCTATCCCTTTAAATATAATAATCCTATAATATATAAGTTTTTAATCCTTTCCTACAATGAAATAGAAAATAATATATTACGAATCATTTTACATTTCAGTCAACAGACGGATATATAGTACGGAACAAAAGAGTTCAGGTACCTCGAAGTGCGAGATTTCTTCGACTGCCACCTTTTACCACTTCTTAGCCTGACACAATTTACATTCAGGAGGAGACTTGAATCCCTGTACAACTTGACAGCCGAACATACTGCTCTGTTTCTACAAACCACATCAAAATCCATTGGTCTATCTATTATGTTTGCTGCTCGTTTGACAATGGTTTTGAGTTTTCTTTGGTCTTTCTTTCTGGCACTATTGTACCACACTACAGAATCTTATGTCATAATACTTTCAACTACGGACCGATAAAAGAGTAACAGTATGGTCCTATCAACATGGTATGAACGCAGCTTTCGCAGAAAGTGGATTCGCTGGCTCCCTATTGTTGCGAAGGCTTCTGTATGCCCATTCCAGGCAAGTTTATTGTCAATTTTGTGCCCAAATATTTGTATGTAATAACAATTTCAATATCTTGCCCTTTAACGCTTGAGGGAGCCTGGGAGAAAGATTTAAGATATTATTGCTTACTGGCTTATATAATCATATATTAAACTGTTTTACGTAATGGATAATATTTTGACAAAGATTTCTTTTTTAATGAAAAACTGTGGGAGAATAGTAAGTACACGGAGTGCAAACATGTATTGATCCAGTTGTTTCGTCGATTTCTTCGGTATGACCCGTCTGAATGCAATTGTCGACTGAACAACGACACTATTAACATAAACTTCTCTTTTCATAATGGCTGTCTTTCAAATAAGTCACTTATGTTTATACTGAATGAAGCTTTCCCCCTAACCTAATTCCTTTGCTTGTAATCCCTGAATTGTGAGGAAAAAATATATATGTATGTGAATTTATTTAATTCCTCTGTGAATAGTAATATTATATGAAAAATTTCAAATGAAGAATGTAAAAAATAGCAAAAGTACCGTAGCACCTACAGAATCAATTCAATTATATGTGCAGTGAATATATATGTTTAACTTTCAATTATCTGTTCATCTTTTCTGTTTTTCTTTTTTAAAGTTTATAAGGAAATTGTGTGTTATTCACTTGATGTCACCATAGCATCTTTTCCATTATAAGTTCAATTTCAAATAAAAGTATTACATTTTCCTCCACTGAGTTTAAGAACATAATCGTGATAGTCAACAGACATCTGTCTACTTATATCCAACATTCTTGAATGTCTAACTATGAAAGGGAAAAAATCCTATTAAGGAAATTCTGGATAAGCTTCATTTTATAGTTCAAGAGAATTTTCTTATTTATAGTCAATTCGTCCAGAACTCATTGCCATGATAATATCTACTTCACAGTTTGCCATGAACTAATAGTTCTACATTTTTGTAATTTTTATGTCTTTATGTGCGGTGAATTTTTTTTTAACTTTCAAAAAATTATCTGTTCATCTTTTCCTTTTTTCTTTTTTAAAGTCAATAAGGAAACTGTGTCTTTTTCATTTGATGTTAACTTAGCATCTTTTCCATTAAGAGTTCAATTTTTAATAAAAGTATCTAATTTTCATCCACTGAGTTTATCTACATAATCATGATGGTTTCGAGAAACGGGCCCCAGTTTGATTAACCGATAATTTCACACAGTTACGCAATTCCCCAAATAAGCTTGGGGAAGATTAGTCCGCTGATTTAATTCATGCACAATATCAAATTCTTAGCAACGGTTACTTTATGCCTAAAAAATGAGGATTGGCTGGAAAAAGGCTTATTCATTCGATAACTTGATTTTGTAGATACCACGTTAAAGATATAACTAACTTTTACTACGCACAATTTCATCTTTTAAAATGTTTAAATCTTGTTTATTCATGTAACATTCGCAATATGTATGTTGCATGTAATTACATCGTGAAGAAAACTCTTGTTTGCTCTCTGTGTGCTACTAAAACGTTAAGAAACGGAAAATATATTTTTGTTTAAATCAACAAATCTTATCCATTTATCAGATGAATTACGGTTGGTATTACATTTTGATCAATGAAATATTGATATTATAAAATAAAGTATAAACAATTTGATGACAACGTTTGTCACATTCGAACCTCCTACCTTTTACATGGTGACGCAACATGGGTCCTACCGTTGAGTGGAATGTATCATAATATTTGAAGTGAAACAAAATCAAAATGTAACTTTTACCTTTCCAAGCAAAGGAAAACAAAAAAGAATATTTCTTTAATGATAATGTAAATTAAAATCGATCAGTAACTTTTTGCTTAGAGCCGGTTTATCATATAACACAAGATGACGTATAGAAATGAGCCAAGAATAACAAAGTTCTGTTTGTTTAAAGTAATGCTTGCATTTCCATCATTTCATTAATCCAATCCGTTCCACTGGCTGTCTGCCCTAACAACAATCAAGACGAAAGACTTCATGCATGGCTGATCGTCAACGAAACGGAGTTTGTTGTTTGTTGCAGGCAGCTAGTGAAAATTATGGAAATGCAAGCATTACTTTAAACAAACGGAACTTTGTTATTCCTGGCTCATTATTCCTGATTGAGGTGTCATATGAAAGGGCGAAAATGAACTTTCTATAAATGAAATTTAGAATTCGTTCGCCAAATCACTTTTTTGTGCCCTTTCTTTAAATTGTTTATAATTACTCATGCGTGAAATATTCAACATATGAGTTCTATCAAATGAAAGAGGAGTTTATAAGCTTGACAAATATGTGTCATTTATTGATTATAATTGTGATTAATTTGTTATAAAAACATCTATAATTCTCAGTTTCGTTTTTTCTGAGACGCACTGTATAAGCGTACACCAGTACTTCGACTAAATACACGTCTAGGTCCCGTAAGCTCCCCAGGGCGTGGCGCCATTTTCTCCCCACACATTGACCAGTATAGTTTTGAGCGCACAAAGTTTACTCACCAAGAACTCAAATATCCATCCATCTCAATTCTTTCACCTATTACTACGAAACAAACATTGCTGGTTGTTTTGAAGATCAGACGAATAAATGACTACGCGAGAATTTCCAGGATGATGAAAGAATTTTCTGAGAGTGGGAAATACGAGGCTCGTGCCACTATTGCAGCACGCCCTCTTGTCTCTAGCTTCAGCTTACGATGGACCAACTACACACGATTGGATTCGTTTCAAATAATCTTGATGTGCTCCATGCCTAGATAACCTACACCTTCCCTCTGAAGGCATGCAGTAATTGAATGTCCTTTCCATGTCATTGGACATTGGACTGCATCTCTATGAGCTACTTGCACTGTGGGTACTTTGCAAATGACCCCTTGACATCTCTCCTAAAACTGCTATTAACGCAATATAGTAGACGTAGAAATTGGCAATGTGATTGGTCAGTCTAAGGTTATAGAATGTGGAGAGAAGTGTTAAAATGTGAATCTTTCCGTGTATAATCGAAGAAGGAATGAATGGAAACCCAACCTGTGGAATCCAAGTGACAAAGAGGAATATGGTTACAATTAGCAGCATGCGCGTCGTTTTTCGTCCAAAGTCTTTGTTGTTCTTCTGCGCCTTTGATCGACGCGGACTAGGATTGCGACGTTGAGGAACTGTAGCTGCCGTTGATGATGATGAAGCCTCTTGACCAGGTATAACGTCCCTTTTAGGCAGCGGGATATGTTTGCCGTATTCACGCGATGGTTCAGTCATTGACTTTGTAAGATTCGAATCGGCGACTACACCTCTAAGAGATGGTGGTATGCTGGTAATATTGGAACACCCTGCTGTCTCTAATTGCGATGAAACCTGTATTGCTTCAGACGGGTCTTTCATGCTTGTGTCATCCGGACGACGGCGAATTGCACTTTTTGTTTCTGCGTAGTTAAACATCGAATTCAACTCGAGCGAGCTGGCGGCGTTCGAAGCGACAGTGGCTGTTGGGAGTTCATTGCCTGTCAGGTTGGCGTGAATCTTTGCTCTTTTTCGTAGGGAAGCATAAATCAAGATGTAAAGGATATTATTCGTGGCAAACGATACAGTAAACACATCTGAAATAAAAATCACAAATAAGACGGCCCCCAGTTGATTGAAGGACACAAACTTACATACCCTTCTACCATTCCAAATGGTCAAGGATGTCGCAATTGGACAGGGTAGGTAGATCACGATGGATATAACGACACAAAGTATGATGAGTGAAATCGACTTTCGTACCGTCATTCGACGTCGAAGTGGACGGCATACGGCCAGATAACGATCGATGCTGATCAGTGTGGTCAGGAGCAAGGAGTTTAGAGCGAAGATCTCTTCCGCGTAGAATACAAAGCGACACAAACCTATCGTAATGAGTTCGGGGAAACCGCTCCGGATGATGTAGGGCAATGAAAACGAACAAGCAACGAAGTCGATGACGGCTTGGCCCATGATGAGGAAATCCGTGCTCGTCTTCCGTTTCTTCAATGCGTATGTCTGCAGAATGATGGCATTGCCGGGTAATCCTAAGATTACTGACGTGATGTAGTACGTTAGATTAACAATGGTATTGTTGCTGATATCGAAGTCCAACCCAATTTCGTCGATTTCTTCGGTAAGAATCGAGTCATTGGTCGTCATGTTTGCCTCCAACATCGACAAATTATTGCGATCCATGGTAATCAGGCACTCCAATAGAATTCAATGAACACGGTGGCTTTATTAAAAGAGTAAATATTCCTCAGTTAGAAGCCTATTAGATTGACAATAGGAAATAAAATCCAATGAGTATTTACTATATTTATCCGCGGGTGAAAGTCAAAATTACGATGAGCGTCGGGAACGGACAATTAATGACAGCGAAAGAAGGTGCATGTCATTTTATATTAGATGGCCACTTATAATCATCATCATCAATCAGGCGCGGATCTACGGGGGGGTTTAGGGGGTTTAAACCCCCCCCTTGGGCGGCCCAAAAAAAAAAAAAAAAAAAAAAAAAAGGGAAAAAAAAGAGAAAAAAAAGAAAAAAAGAAAGAAAAAAGAACGCACGCTGGAGAGAAACCCTTTCAAGTGCAAATATTGTGAGAAGATATTCAACTCATCTGGTAACTTAACCAAACACATGATAACTATGGATATAACTGTGTATTTAACTGTTACTTGATTTAAAAAGACGTTATCATGCACTGCTTTTTATGGTCTCCATTGTGTTAATAGATGCCAGGAAAACATCACTTACGGGGTTCAAATAAACACCCAAAAAAAAATCGGCTCGCCGCTTCGCGGCTCGTGGACGATGCTCCGCATCGTCATTATTTTATTTAACTGTTACTTGATTTAAAAAGACGTTATCATGCACTGCTTTTTATGGTCTCCATTGTGTTAATAGATGCCAGGAAAACATCACTTACGGGGTTCAAATAAACACCCACAAAAAAATCGGCTCGCCGCTTCGCGGCTCGTGGACGATGCTCCGCATCGTCATTATTTTGGTCAAACCCCCCCCTTAGCAAAAAGCTAGATCCGCCCCTGTCAATGCTGAACTGTCATGGAAACGATAGATTATTAAACGTGTGTATCAAAGTGATCGTAAACGAACCGCGAAGGAGGGCAAAATAGACTGAGGGAGAGAGATAATTAAAATATCGTTGCTTACTGGCTCATATAACTATATAGTTTACCTGTTTTATGTAATAGATGATATTTTCACAAAGAATACACAAATGAAAAACTGTGGGAGAATAGTTGATACACGGAGTGCATTATGACTGAGGACTCGACTGAACATTCGCACTTACATAAATTTCTCTTTTCATAATGCCTGTTTTTCGAGAAGGCCAATTATTTTACTGAATGCAGCTTTTACCCTAAACTAATACTAATTACTTTTTTTTATCGTGCCGGGATTGAGAGAAGAAATAAATATGAAAGTGAATAACTTAATTCCTCTGTGAATATATATATTATATGAAAAACTCAAATATGAAGAGTATAAAAATAGCAAAATTACTAAAATTTAATTTCAAGTGCTTTTTGACCAATTTGTTTGTATTAAAAATGATTCATACCTCTAACGTATTACCTATAGAATCAGATTATCGAATGAATTTGCTTTACCCCAACTAATCGTTACTCTTCTTGTCATAATGAATTCTGTAATATGATTCAATTCAATGCAATTTAATTTTTATTTCTGATTCCAACAAAACCTTACGATCAATTATAATCATTTACAACAATTAAGGAATACGTATTGGAAACAAAGGGGTCTACTAAAAGGCATAGCTTGTACAATTGTGGACCCCTCCTCAAATGATAATTGGGAATATGTTTAAAATTATTGACTTATTAAAGTTTTTCCTATCTAAACCTAATATTTCTGTCATGTCCGTTTGCCGTTTGTGTCCGTTTGCTTATTGATAATTGTATGGCCCGTAAAGGAATTTAGAACAGTATGACTAAATGAGTTTTCACTATTTCAATGATCGGTATAGTCATGCAAACGATGACCCAATTCATATTGATCGCAGTTCCCGAGAAAACAGCCAACAGGTCTACATCCTTTACCTACGGCTAATTATGTTTGTAAATATAAAATGAATGAGGAATGATCTCAATTTTAAAAAGAGAGTAACATAACTAAGTTTGTCAGTGATTGACCAAGCCACGTGCATGTAAACATGTAGTTGTATTCTTTGGTCTTTTTAACACCAGTATGGGGTATTCGGTACAAGACATTGCATAAGTTTCAGTGTCGTTAGTTACTCTTCTATACTAATGTCAGTATATATACACAATCAAGAAATTGTGTATGTTGTCTCGAATTACACTTATAATGGAAGATAACTAACAGAGGACAAAATTGGGCTGCAGGCATATCAAGACAGTGTCAGACTGACACGATGTGGCTCTCCTGTATCTAATTGGTGTCTAAGCATGGATGCAGCGTGTTAACTCTGTTTCACATGTTTCCAAGACCTTGCTGTCCCAGAAAAAGTGAATCAAATTTGCATTTATGAACATGGAAATGTCTGTATGTTTTTTTATTCATATTATAGAGAAACCTATAAATAAAAATTAAATTTCAAAGTAAGAAATGTGACATGTTATCTTACTTCCCTAGGGTATAAAAGACTCTTAGACGTCTGATAAATAAGTGATATATAATCATTTCGAAGGACACTTCAACTTACACTAATTAATGTATATAATTAGACATGTCTTCCATTTGGTCACAATGGTAATATGTACGTCACATGTTGCCATGGAATAATAATTGTACATAAAATTATGTATGTCTTTAAGTCCGGTGAATTTTTTTTTAAACTATCAATTATCTGTTCATCTTTTCTGTATTTATTTGTTAAAGTTCATAAGGAAACTTTGTGTTTTTCATTTGATGTTACTTCAGCATCTTTTTAATTAAAAGTTCAATTTATAATAAAAGTATTACATTTTCCTCCTCTTAGTTTTATTACATAATCATGATAGTCAACAGACATCTGTCTATTTTTATCCAACATTCGTGAATGTGTCACTATAAAAAGAAAACAAATCCTATTATGGAAATTCTGGATACGCTTCATTTTATAGTTCAAGAGTATTTTCTTTTTTATAGCCAATTCGTTCAGAACTCATTTGCTCCCAAGACATCCATTATAAATAATAGGAATTAGGTTGTGCAAGGGAAAGGATTGAGAAGTCGATGATTTCAAACATACAGTTGCACAGTAAGGCAGCTATTTTTAATAGAAGCATTATGAGTAGTTGGGGAAGGGTAAAAAGTCGAAAATTTCATTAATTTACATTATTATTTATTTATTTATTTTTCCACAAATAGGGGTTTATTCAGTCTTTGTATCACACAATGCGGTAATCCACTCCTTTACAAGACAGGTATTATGTAAAGAAGATTAATTTTTATTACTTAGCGAAAATTCAATTCATTTCTTTAGAAGGCGCGCATTTTTAATTAGAAGGCTTACTTCGAAACATCGGTTCATCGCGTCCGGTCGGGTGACGTGACCGTTCGTAGAATTGCCGTTAGGAATTCACAAAGTGTCGGGTTAAATGCACAAGACAATTTGTAGATGAGAGGGATGTATTTCACAATAATACCCCTGGCATTTCTTGTATAAAGGGGCAAGCCTTTCCCTAGCCCATGCTTATTATTTGTTTTTAACCAAATCAAAATGTAACTTTCACCTCTTCAAGCAAAGGACAAAAGGGCAAAATCAAGACATTTTGTTGTGGTATAAAATTGATTTCGATATAAAATTTTAAAAAATACAATAAATAAGGTTATAATATGGTGCCATCTTGCCCGGCTATCACCATACAGGGATGTTTTTGGAACTCGCTGCTTGAAACTATCCCATTTCTAAATTTCGCGAGCGATCGAAGCTAGCGAGAAAAAATTTGTCTATGAAATTGAATTCTTTCATTAAAATACCTAGCGAGGTCTTTATATATAATTTGGGCATCTTACATTTTCTGAAATTCACATTTTATTTATTCCAAAAGAAGTTTTTGATATGTCTAAAACACTCTCGCAGCAGCACGGTGAAAAAATGCTGTACTATGGTCAAAATTTGAGGGGGCAGATTGATTATAGGCCGGGAGGGGATTAAACACCGTGCAGAGTGGGGAGGTTTTGTATTTTAAAGTGAAACTCTCTTTGGCTCTTTTACCGCTAGTATGCCGTACTATACATCAAGGACGCAGATCGGATCATTCGAAAGCACTTCTAAATCATTAATGCACCTCATTGTTTTAACGCACCTCATTTAATTGCTGTCATGTTGTCCCCGCGTTATTTATTGACCTATTACGATCTTTGGAAATCATTTTCGAGCAAACTTTATCATCATATCATTTATCTCGCATTCTTTTCGAATTTTCTTCCTCTCTCCCCTCTATCTCATTTTTTGTGGGGGGGTTCGATTAGGGGCACATGCCCCCTGTGCCCCCAACCGCCTGGCTACGCCACTGACCGACTGTGCATTGCTGTTAATAACACACAGTCGCATTTTCATCTTTCCCTTTCTCGATCCTGTACTCTTTTCCTCTTTTGCATGTACTTTTATGTGTTTGGTTTTTCCCCACAACCCTTCTCTATCACTTTCTCTCCACCCCCCCCCCATCACCCTACTCCCTCTCTCTCTCTCTCTCTCTCTCTCACACACTTTTTTTAAACTCACTTCAGTATTTTCAGTTTCAGTTTCAGTTTTTTTTTTTTTTCATCTTTCCCTTTCTCGATCCTGTACTCCAGCTTTTCCTCTTTTGCATGTACTTTTATGTGTTTGGTTTTTTCCCACAATCCTTCTCTATCACTTTCTCTCCACCCCCCTCCCCCCCCCCCCCCATCACCCTACTCCCTCTCTCTCTCTCTCTCTCTCTCTCTCTCTCACACTTTTTTCTCAAACTCACTTCAGTATTTTCAGTTTCAGTTTCAGTTTTATTTTTCATTTCCAACAGAACAGTGATTTTGACAAGAAACCAGATATACAATTCAATATTAAATAATATAATAAATCCTACATGGTTTCAAGTTATGCAATAGAAAGTATACATAAATATCCGGTATAATAGTTTGTTTTTGTTTTTTTAACCTGTGGAAATGGAGGCATCCACAGAAAAGCAGAGCTTGTAAAATGTGGATCCCTCAAAATAATAACAATCATAATTGTTGTAATATGTAAATATATATTGACTTGACCCCCCCCCCCCCCCATCACCCTACTCCCTCTCTCTCTCTCTCTCTCTCTCTCTCTCACACTTTTTTCTCAAACTCACTTCAGTATTTTCAGTTTCAGTTTCAGTTTTATTTTTCATTTCCAACAGAACAGTGATTTTGACAAGAAACCAGATTTACAATTCAATATTAAATAATATAATAAATCCTACATGGTTTTAAGTTATGAAATAGAAAGTATACATAAATATCCGGTATAATAGTTTGTTTTTGTTTTTTTAACCTGTGGAAATGGAGGCATCCACTGAAAAGCAGAGCTTGTAAAATGTGGATCCCTCAAAATAATAACAATCATAATTGTTGTAATATGTAAATATATATTGACTTGAAAAAAATATATTCAGGCCTACATAGATTACCAAAAAGTGGCGGAATAATAATACAATTGTAATTCCGTAATTTGAAAACTTGTTACGACACGAACATAAACAGTGAACACTGAAAAGGTCAAAAGAGACAATGACGACTGATTGGAAGGATTTAAAGAAGGCAAGACATGATTTGACAATGCACTGATATTAATTTGTATTGTAAGAAAGTATAAGAAACCATTTCATTTTCCTCTTAAATGGATTAAGAGATGGGGGGGGGGCAAGTTGAATGCCATTATGAAGAGAGTTCCACAATTTCTCAGGTCTCTCCCACATCGTCTTTAACTTTCTGTCAAATTATAATTAAATCGGTTTGTGTGTTCTGGTTTCTTTTTAGTCTTCTTCGCTTACATGTTTAATCAAACAAGTGAAATTTGATATTCTAGAATTACAGAAAAATATTACAGAGCACTTTAGGAGTTGCTATGGCAATGGCATTGACATCGTAGTTCTCCCCTCGCATGGATAAATATTTTTTGCAATAAGGACGGCGTATTCTATACTTATATAGGGTGTTATTGAGTAACCGACCCACTACAAAGACTGAATGGAGTCATTCACGATCTCAATTTACACAATGAAAGAGGTGAGCCTGGCTTTAATCGGTTCAATTGGCTTTTAATATATTCTCCTATATAATTGAAAATAAGGGAGCGCATTCATTAATTAATTGTGTATTTGATGCAAGCTGCAATGAATATTGCTGCTTTCTATATTATGGGTTGCAGGGGTGTATTAAGCTAGGTATCTGTAAGGGGGCATAATTAGGTAAGTCAACAAGAACGAAAGAAGAAAGAAAAAATTGTTATAGTTTTATATATATATTTTTGTATTTATTTGTAATTTTTTTTTTTTTTTTGGGGGGGGACGAGGTCTACAATTTATGCAGAGTAGACTAGTAATACAAAGTTTGGGGAATTTTTGAAAATTGGGTGGATTGTGATTCTTTACAATTGATATATATTTGGATGTACCTCTGTATGTACACTGTTGGTCATGATGGTAGAATTTTTTTTTTTTTACCCCAATTTATGGAAAGATTTTAACAATGATTTATTCCTACTAGATTTAGATAATAGTATACATTCTCAAATTTTTTTGAATAATAATTTGTGAGTGTTTGTTTTGCGTGACTGCTAAAGCGTATGCTATGCTAATCTACTAGGGGACCTACGTCCGTCATAACTGACAGTAATAAGCAATAATGCCTCATAAAAGGGCACTAATAAAGCATATCGACACGGTTTTGATCATGGGGGCTCACAGTAACGAGGCCATTGCTTAGCCACTGAATCATGGCTGTACGCAGCGGGGGCTAGAGTACGTCGCCGCCCCCACAAATAGAAAAAACAAAGAAAATGCAATAAATTTTCAATAATTCATTGCATCTTGCCCCGACCCCTATGATAACAAAAAAAAATCCTCTATGTGGGCATGCCTTGACCCATAATGCATTGCCCTACAGAGGAATGTTTAATGTTGGGGACCGGGGGAAAATGCAATAAATTATTGATAATTTATTGCATTTTCTTAATTTGTTTGTATTTGTGGAGGCGGCGACGTACTCTAGCCCCCGCTGTGTACAGCCATGATTCAGTGACTAAGCAATGGACTCGTAACTGTGATGCCCCAGAATAAAAACCGTGTCGGTCAGCTATATTAGTGTCCTTTTGTGAGGCATTAATCCTCATTACTCTCAGTTATGACCAGGCATGGTTACGACTTAAGGACGTAGGTTCCCTAGTTGATTAGCATAGTAGCACACACATGCTTTAGCAGTCACGAAAAACAAACACTCGCAAATTATTATTCAATACAATCTGAGAATGTATACTATTATCTAGATCTATTAGGAATAAATCATTGTCAAAATCATCCCATAAATTGGGGTAAAAAAAGAATTGTCCACCATTATGACAAACAGTGTATTATGAGCTCAAGAACATTAAGCCCCTAAAACACTTCTGCTTTCGAGAAAACTAGAATATAAAGATTTACCGGTGCTCCCGGTAATTTTTCGTGAATTTCAAATAGTGCCTATATACGGCCGTACAATGGTAGCTGCGACATTGAAAATCTCAGAATATGTAGTTTGTGATATATAATTTTCAAACGGGAATAGCTAATCGGTGGATTTTAGTCAAGAAACGTTGTTTTAAAGCTTAATTAATATCTTGACCTTGAGAGGGAGCTATACACCATAAAGAGTTTATTATTTACAATTTTATAACTTTAGAATCGATTTCAACCGCGACAACGATCACTGAATGAATTTTGTAGGATTGCATAATTATGCTTCCCCGTTCATTTGAACCAAATTCATGACCCCGTACCAAAACTTTGTATTACCTTTAACGTAATTGTTATGTATGCAAGCCTTCAGATACATGATATATGCCCCCTCCCTTCTGATCTCCCCCATAATGTGCACTCCAGGCCAACAGCGTTAGATATTTCGGTGTAAAAATGTCGAAGGTAAAAATGTCGAAGGTAAAAATGTAGACCTATATTTGTACATCTAGCATTTTTTCATCTGACATTTTTAACTGTGAAATGCTTACCTCTGACATTATATTCTTACCTCTGTAACCTCTGACATGTTTTATCTGGCACGCCGCCCTCGGACATCAATCGATCAAGTTTTCCAAGTTTTATCTGGCAGTTGTTCCACATTTTACAGAAAATCATACATATAAAATATAAAAAATTATACAATACAATTTTTTTATTGTAGTATAAAATGAGCACATCTCAATGATTCTCATGATTATGATAGATTAAGTAGAACTGATGGGAGGAACTCAGGAACCTATAATGAAAAACAATGCTTGTACTACGTATGTATATCGCTTCCGCCCAAGATAAGGCCTATACCTATAGTGAATTTAATTGGGGGAACGTCAGGGTTATTGCAGTCGACAAAATGATCATCTGAGAAAAGAAGAGAATTAAGAGATATTTCGTCGTGAAATTGGATAAAAAAAACATCATTAATTTGGAGGGGTCCTTTCGGTAGAGCTTGATCATTCGCTTTTATTATTATTAGCAGATCCAAAAGTGCCTATATCATTCGTTATTTTCAATGGAATTCCTTTGAAGATGAAAAAAGGAGAGAAAGGGGGGATCGAGAGAGAGATAGAGAGGGAGGGAGAGAGAGAGAGAGAGAAAGAAAGAGAGAGAAAGAGGGAGAGAAAGCCTGCACAATTTCTTTAAAACATTTAATTTAAAAAAAGTATGAAGAAAAAAAGTTATAGACATTTTTTTTTGTAAAGGTCAGAGTGAAGGTAAAGGGGCGCGTACGTGAGTTATGATTCGGAACGGAAGACGGGGGAGGGGGAGGGGGAGAAGAAAAGGAGGTTAATATTCTACACTCGGTACGCATACGGTGCATGCTGTCTAAAAAGCTGAGCGAATTACGCACGCGTGAATCGAAGACTCTGGCGAAACTCTTAGATCATCACAATTAATCACACATCATTCATATCAGGTAGAGGCAATAGCAATAATTTGATCTTACTGTTTAAATTTACATTTTTCAAACGGTAACATTTCAACAGCAACTGTATGGTAGTTTTTGTTTACTCTAAAGTTCAAGTGGCAATATGTTGTTCGTATTCGATTCCGTAGCCTAGTCCCTAAATCCAGGAAGCTCCGACGCCGACGGCGTGGGCGTCGGAGCTTCCTGGAGTTACCTAGTCCCATGCTCTAAGTTCTGAGTATGCTGCTATGCATGGTTATAATGGTAGACAATATACACGTAGACTATGCCATGGCCATGTCATTCATTGTGTTGCTTTGTAGTGACGTGTATGACGTGTTGGGTGTGTGTCTGTCTCTAGATCTGTCTCTTTATGTCTTGTTCGTCTGTCTACTCTATGTGTTCTAACAACAGTCTTTCAAATTCAAGTTTATCTCCCTGTCTAGTCTGTTCGCCTGTAAAGAAAGGCTGTGAGCTGTGTAGGCCTCCTTGTCTCTGTTCCACTGACTCGGTCTTATTCTTAATGTCAATGATTTAATCTCATTCTCTCTTTCCTTATTTGTATTTGTTCTAACTCGGTTCTAATGAAGTTCTATTGTAACCCCTACTCTACAGAACAATCTGAAAGATTAGTAAAACTGAAGCAAGATAGCACTCGTTTGTACCAACACCAGCTAGCGTTTCGTTTGCATCCATGATTCTTGGCTGTGATTTCTTGAAGTGCGGACTCAAGTTTATCCGTCATCGCAAGGGATTTTTGACATCGGTCCATGCTTATCAAGTCAGGTATAAATATGATGGGGCCTAGCTAGGGGGTTGAATGTCGGGACACTTATCAAACAAAGACTTCTCTTAAAGGTAAAGACCAGTTTATGGTCATGCGATTGCATTGTGAAAGAAACGTTGTTGAATCGATCAGAAAAGGTTGATCATCTAGCATATAAGTATTGGTGTGTACTGCAATCATCAAAATGATAAGAAATTTGGCCCATTCTTCGTAAAGTTACAAGCACTATACACAAAGATGTATATGGGACTACCCTATATCTCTCACAGTCAAATAGATATACTAATTTACCAAATATATCAATTAGTAGGTGGTTTCCCAGCAAATTTGTTATCATCATGTATTAGTCAAAACATATTCTTTCACATGATTGGTAATGAGAGCTTCCATTTCATTTTTTGAAATTTGGGCGTTTCCAATACTGGTCTTTACCTTTAAGTTGACATGAATATTTGTCCTTGTAGTAAAGTCCAAAATAAGTTGTAGAAGATTTAAGAAATATCGCTAGTAAACTACTTCAAATTGCTGTTTTAAATCAACTGTCCTGCTGTGTCAACACACAACGTCTGGGTATACTTGGCTTTACTTATCTACTTTCTTAAATGTACTATGTTCCATTTGCAGCCAACATCAAATTCTGTAGAACTTTTCAGGAATTATGAATATTTCACCTAGACCCTATGTCCTATCTGTGAAATTTAAACATTAGCAGTGTCCTCCTATTCAAATTAGGCAAGGAAACCGTTTACTTTCTAGACTTCACTGTCAGTCACTATTTAGTGACTTCTTTTTTTTCTTTGGTATTACCATACCGGTACATAACATGAGCTGTAAAGGTACATGAGCATTAATTTTGTGCACTGTGCATGTGTTTGATATAGAATATGACTATGAGTTTCAACTCTACCATATTATATATCATTTTGTTGTTGTTCTGATTTTTTTGCATTTTTCTAGGGTTGATGAAAAGCTGCATCTGAAGGAACTGCTCAAAGAAAGAAATCACCAGTATCCAAGCTCAGATTCAGGTGAGAAAGACATGCCCAAAGACATCGGGTCATTGTGTCAGAATGCCCCTTTATTCAGGAAATGTCGGGGGTAATGTTTTTGAAGTAAAATGCCTACCGGTATCTCACTTACAAATGGTCAAGTACAATTTACTGGACACTTTGTGAAAACCCTATGGCAAATCTACAAAAGGTAGTGTCATCTTTCGCTTTCATTTCACGAAACGTTGTGTAATGCGACCACCAGACCGGATGCGATGGCTGGATAATACAAACTAAGACACGTCCAGCAGCTCTGAATAGAAAAACCTGTGAATCACCAGAACCATGCCAAGGTTAAAATATGTTGGCACAAGGAAAATTCTGATAATTTTTTTTTTTTTTTTTTGGGGGGGGGGGGGGGGGATAAAGCAATAAACATACATTATTATTATAAAGATTGAAGCATATATTTGCAATATTGTGCCTTGCTTCTTCTTGAGTCGTCTCTTTTGATGAGAATAGGTTGCCTCCCTTGTCAAATGTGTACAGCAAAGACAATGTAAACATTTGGTACTTCAAGGCCAGTATGTATGTGCAGCATGGTAATTTATAGTATCTACAGGTATAAGGATTGTCATAAAGCATGCTCATGCGACCATACCCTGACTGACATTGTCATAGTGAAATTCCGCCCAGAAACTTGCAAGAAGCCTAACATTGAAAAATATTGTCCTTACGGCAGACTGATGAATATTAATAAGTCAGAATTGGGAGAGCTGAGACTGTGCTATGAAGCAGTTTCAGGCTGATGGTGGAGCCGCTCCTCGGCAAGCAGTAGATGGCAGGTTCAAATCCTTTAAGTTCCAGGGTTTTTTCTGGACTTTTGTTTTGGTACAATTACAAGATCGAGCTCGCAATTATAACTAACTGGGTGCAATCCCCAAATCTCTTTACAAATTGAAAGTACTCCCCAAAAGCCTAACGTTAAATACACAAACCTATAGGTAACTCTCTATCAAATTTACTACGGATGTTCACTTTTGACGAAGTAAACTGTGATGACATGAGCGTGATGTGCTTTAAATTCAAATGAGTAGAATGTGTGTCAAGAAAAAGTATTTTTTTAAAGGTAAGATATATAAAGATGTTGGGTCACTCCATAAATGTCAGATTTTTTTATATTTGATAGAGTATAAGCCTTAAAAAATGTCATGTATTTAATTTCATGTATCTAGGAAAGAAAATGTCTGCAGGGGAGGAGTTGCTAGCGACAAACGATGATGCCGCATCTGTCAAGCGACCGCAATTTGGGAACAGATTTCTTGAAAATCCTGACAATGTCTTCCAGCATAATTCATGGTGAGAAACTTCATTGAGAACTTCAAGAAATGATAAATCATAATGCATGAACTTAGTACTAATGTTTGTAAGAGCTATCCTATTATAACCCCTGCCTTAGGAGAGCTACCCTGTTAAGTGCTTTGGCATTCCTAATGGGTACCCATTTACTTCACCTGGGTTGAGAGTGGCAAACATAGATTCATTTCTTGCCAAAGGACATGAGTGTGTTTCACATTATAACATAAAGCATTTTACCTGTATTTCGTGTTTGAAATGAATACACCCAGTAGATCAGCAAAATTGAACAACTTGATATTTGCTCTATATTTCTTGCTCTTTCTCTCATATTTTATTTATTTCCCTCTCTCATGCTTTTTTCTTTTCTATGTCTCTTCTTCATGAACTTGTATGGCAGGGACAACGTGGCATGGGACCAAGAGCAACTGGAAGCTGCCAAGAAGAAAGTAGGAGAGAATTCCAGTCAACAGGTCGAACCAGACAAAAAAGGTAATGCTGATTAAAAAGGTGGTTCCATAGGCAGTTGCATAGTTCCCAACCCTTCCAAATAATCTGGATTTTTTTTACCTAAACATTCTATTCCGATTTGTTTTTTTTTTTTTTTTTGTTGCTAAAGCCAAATTAAGCTTGTTTCATCATGTGCCGCGATTTGAGAGTTCACGTATTGCGTGTGTTGAATGGCAGCATGATCGAGCAGCAAATTTGTATTCGCTTTTTCGTACAGATTTACCGCGAATTGCCAGTTACACTGCCGCTGCATGTGCGAACGCCTGTATAGGGTACAGATTACTTATTTTCGAAGGCATACCGTGCTAAAAATTTCTAATTCTTATTTTCAAATGTTGGTAGGTATGCAGTTGTATGACACATGCTCCTGCCACAATTTAATTTGTCTTCCTTTGACTCTTTGAAGAATATATAATTGTTTTGTATAATATTGTTCTCATATATTTTCTGAACGTAAAGCTCATTGACCAATCCTGTTATTTGAACTTGTGCCGTAGATAATCCTTTAGATTGTAAAACCAAACAGATTTTCACATTGAGGCTGTGTAAAGTTCATTTCTATCGATTAGAGCAGTATTTATATAACTTGGAAAGAGAAAATAAAATTTTAAAATCGGAGCAAATATTTGTCACTTTGGATAGGGTAGATGTATCAACAAAAAAAACATTTTGTACCAACATCTTTTTTTCTTTCTGGGTGTTAGTCTTGTCTGTACCTTTCTTTTTATTCTTATTTTCATTGTATTTTTGCTCTTTCGATTATTTTTTTCAGAATTGTATGAAGCTGATGCTGACAGGTACTGGAATGAGTTCTACTCTCTGCATCAACACAAATTCTTCAAGGACAGGCACTGGCTCTTCACCGAGTTCCCTGAGCTCTCGTCAGACAATGTCCAAGCATCAGCAAAAGAGTCTAGCTCTGAAAGCGGAGTATCGCAAGAAACTGCTGGGGCAGAGGCTACTCACCAAGATGGAGCATCTCAAGAAACTTCAGAGTCTAGGACAATGGACAGCCTTACCACAGGCGGTTCAAACACCTCGGCAGAAGCAAAGGAGAGGAACAATGAGGATTGTGAACATGGTCCTACATCATTAAGAACTAGTCAGAGTGAATCAGGAACTGATGAAACCGACATAGCAAGTGATGATTTCCCAGGAAAGTCGGCCCACAAAAGGATTCTTGAAGTTGGCTGTGGTGTGGGCAACACCATCTTCCCTATCCTCCAGACAAATGCAGACCCTGGTTTGTTTGTCTACGGCTGTGACTTCTCCTCTGTGGCTGTTGACATCGTCCGCCAGCACGCGGAGTACAACCCAGCCCGTTGCCATGCCTTCGTCTGTGACGTCAGCGACGCTGCAGCCACGTTTCCAATCCCCGATAACAGCCTAGACCTCGTCGTCCTGATCTTCGTGATGTCTGCCATCAACCCCGATCGGTTCCTGTCGACGATCCAAACTCTTACCAGACTCCTCAAACCCGGTGGTAGGATACTCTTCAGGGACTATGGTCGCTACGATCTGGCGCAGTTGCGCTTCAAGAAAGGCAGGTGCCTGTCGGATAACTTCTACGTACGTGGGGACGGGACCCGAGTCTACTTCTTTACGCAGGATGAACTGCGGGAATTGTTCACTTCAGCTGGGCTGGTAGAAGAACAGAATACTATTGATAGAAGGTTACAAGTGAACAGGGGAAGACAGTTGACAATGTATCGTGTATGGATACAGTGCAAGTATAGACAACCATAATTCAGCTCCTCCGAGTTTCTACCACCAACCATTTTACCCTTATTGGCTTTTAGATTTTCTGATGTGGTGAGACTTGGACACATGTAACAGAGAAGAAGCAATTAAGTGATTTTTATTACACAGTAAAAGAACTAAAAACTACCGGTACAAGGGATGATTTATTTATAAAATTTAAAATCATGATAAATCATTTACAGTGCTAATATACATTAAAGTCCTGGTCTACTTTTTCAAGCAATTTTACAGTATTGCAGGAAAACCCATACAATTCAATTTAGTATAAAAAAATTACGTCGTGGACCGTCGATCAAAATTTGCATTCGCTATAGGTCTTTCAATTTAGTGTTTGAGCCAAGGGAGTATGTGTATCTTTCAAAATAAATCCTGTGCTTCTGGAAAAAATTCTCCCATCAGATGTTTGTGTTCCCAATATGTGGTGTAGTGATCTTCAAAACTTAAAAATGATATGCTGTCATGGTAGACACTTTTTTCTTCTGTATGCGTTCATATAAGCAAGATGTTGTACTGAAAAGACCTTTTCCCTGCCCCTCCTTTCAAGTCTGTATAATCTGTCAGTCAAACAATTGTTTCTCTGCTCTCTAGATGCTGGTGGGTCTTGTCTTGTCTTTTTTTTAATGTGACTGCTAGTCTCCCCTCTCCCTCTTTTCTTCCTCCCTCCCTCCCCCTCTCCACTTTATAGAAGTTTTCCTTTTTGCCTTTAGATGTTCCCCAAATATTACTGGTATATACCTTTTCGACAGGGACCAATTTTGTTGTTGATGCTATTACTGATTGGTGAACTTGTCTCTCACCAATATTATTTATAGCTTAATAAATTCCTGAATAAAGATTGTAATTCCATGAAACAACTGAGAATTCCTTATTTCATTGTCATTGTATTGTACAAAATTTGTCTTAATATAGCACACAGAATGATATATGGACAAACCAAAAAAAGAGATCTGTACACAATCAATATATACCATGCATACATTTGTTTTATTACATATGTTACAATACAACAAAAGAGTTTCACATACATATTGGATATCATCACATATGTACTTGCAAGTTTCTTTCAAACATTTTTTTCTGTATCTAATAGGCTATGATACAATAGTCCAAAATATTTAACATCCATAGCATGTAAGATCAATGACACTCTTATAACCACATGTACTTCTTGTCTAGAATACAGGAATATCAACCGATACTTCTGGCATGGCTTAAGAGTAAACAATTCCATCATATTGCAATGTAAACTGGCTTGGGTATATCACCATTTAACTTTTAGAAGCCATTGCTTTCCTTAGGGGTAGAATTTAAAAAAGCACACTACGATGAATATTTGGAGATTCCCCAAACAAACACTTGAAGCTTACATTACAAAGAGTTGTGAAAATAGGGGTTGGATTTACTGAGAAGAACAACAAACTATCTGAATGTTTGAAGATTGATAATTAAGTTTTAATCTTAAAACGGTGCCATCATAATTACTGATGCTAATAAATGATTATAAATAATTATGCAACATTCTGTGCCCAAAATGATGACAAATTAATTAGTGTATGACTTTCAGCAAAATGATGAATGTATTAATCAGATACAAAATGATTATGAGGAATAAAATCATCTTCCCCTGTAAATTATTGAACATTTTTCAAATTTAAAAAAAAAGAGAGACTGTCTGTCAAAAGACAGAAAAAGAAGAACCTGATAATTTATATTGAATTACATTACAAATCCAAAGAATCAAATAAAGCCAACTTCTCTCACATGTTCACCATAAATAACAATATATGTTCTCCAAATTTCAATCGGTTCATTATTTTCCTGATGCTGACTGAATGCCTTAGAAAATCTCGGGAGAATTTAGAGCAAGACTTCTGAACTAAATTTGCATCAGGTATTAAGCAGAAATAGCACTTCATTTGTGCTGATTACAACGGCTTGATTTTATAACAGTGCACACAAGAACCAATTTTAATTGGCCAATCAGTTTCAGAGTAGAACTTGTCAATTCAGTTTTACCGTCTGTTGATCATCCTTTTCTACAAGGAGAGGATATTATATGCTTAGATATATATTTTGAATACATTGAACAGTTCCTTCATTAGCACATCTTACCTTGATTAATGTAATATTTCTGAATTAAATGAAGAAATACGCATGGAACAAAAAGATAAATCAAACTTAAATTGTCACTATATAAATCATTTTCTAAAAATAGAATTCATTTTGAATTGTTGATTGTACCCAACATTTGGAAGCCAATTTGTAGTGTTTGTGCATTCTTCTTTACTTCGTGCTTTAAATCTATCTACTGCGAGAGTGACTTTTTCTGTATACAGGGTATTTACACAAATTTAATTATATTTAAAATATTCTTTTACAAAAATAATGCCTAAACTACGAAAAAAAAGCCATATGAGCTGGGCCCACAATGACAAAACTTAACAGTTGACCTTCGACCTGTGCTTCAAGATGGAGTTGATCGTTAATGCTACATCTAGTAATTTTCTTGTTTTATATGTGCTTTGGATACATTTCTTGGGGGCATATGTAATTTATTTATTTAAAAACAAAAAAATGCCACTTCACAATCTGAATGCCGATTTCACATCACTTTTAATAGATTGCTTTATCTCTAATCCAAAGCTGCACATATAAACAAAACAAAACCAAAACAACAACAGAAAATCAAAACAATTGAAAATGAAGGAAAAAATAAAACATGGCAATTTGTGAAATATTCTTCTAGCAGGTAGCAGCGGTTACTCTCTGCGACTTGTGACAAGTCCAAGTTGGGGGCTTTTCAGAACAAACTGAAATCATGAACACACATAAAACTATGTCTCCAGATACTACGTAGTGGATTAATAAGATATCCATCAAGTATATTAATGGGACATGTTGACAAATGAAACCAGGGTTTTATTACATGACATGTTATAGATATCATTTTCAGAATGGATATCTAACCACTCTCAGCAGGCGCAAAAGAACTCCATTTTGTCAAATCTTCTTGATATAGATCCACTCATATTTAATATGAATACACCAATCGTACAACCTGTGATGTAACAATGCAAGGCCCCTCAAAATCCCAAATGTAAATTATTTCCATACATGGTACCTCTGCATGTTGTGAAGTCAGAGAATCCACTAGACATGGCATAATTTCCCAACATACATTTAACTTTCACAAGTAAATCCATAACTTACCATAGTGGTAAGAAAACCCTGATAAAAACTGCTTCAGACATGGCAAGAGAATTTGGAGATTGAAACAATCGATAGGTACCTATCAACATGGATCATAAACAAAAAGATTATCATAAGTATATTTTCTACAAAATTCAATGCATCCTGCAACTTGATTTTTGTGGTTATACTCTAAGGTTTTATCAGAATGTAGGCTTGAAGTACATGTATGCCATGATATTGCATGTAACATGTGACACCCAAAATCAATATGCAGCTTAAAAGTATACTGAAAAAAGAAAGAAAATTGTGCAAACTTCATGTAAGTGAATCAATTTTTCCCAATAGCTTATAGGTCACAGGAAGAAAGAAAGATAAAATGTAAGAATGATTGATCTATTTTACAGGAACCCTCCATTTTCCATCAAATTTTATTAAAGGAAAGAGAAAGTTCTATATAAGGAAAGTTCATACTGGTTTACTGTTGATATAGTCTAATATTTAAGGATATAAAAGACTGGAATTAAACAAAAACATTTCTACAAGAAAGCTATGGAGGGCAACATCTACAGGTATATGTGACATAATGAAATAAGGAAATCCATGATTGGAAAATGTTCTTTTATTTCTCTTGGTGTACTACTCGAGCTGTAACAAGATTTCTAACATTACCTCAATACTGCCCAACATCATAAGATAATGTATCAGGCTCTCATGGTTTATTTTATTTCAAAAATTGATATATAACATGAAAGGTCACCTAAATGATATGACCTAACGCAAGTCATGATGAACAATCTGCACTTCCTATTCAAATTTGAGTCGAGTCCACAATATGAAGGGCAATATATAAATTCAATGTGCACACTACACAAGCACTAACTACATGCAAGCAGTTGTTTTTCTCTAAATTTTCCTAGCAAATGTCCACTGTCAATTCCTCTTTCAAATCAACACAATCTTTGAAAAATAATAACAAAATTAGTTCAGCCAAAGCAAAAGGAAACCCATTCGGTCTAAAAAAAGAAAGAATTGAATTTCTGCGACGAAAATGACACAACCTATCTATTGCCTTCTAACAGCTTGCATAAACTCTGCCAATCATAAATTCCACCTTGATTCTACCTGCTTCACACCCCCCCCCCCCCCCCCCCCCCCACCACCACCCTCCTAATCAGTATAAGGAGATTTTTTTCTTCACTTATGACAGCTGCTAATAGCAAGGAAGGAAGGCTATGATTTTTACAAGACTTGATTTATCTCAAATAAGAAATTTCAGCTGTATAAACAATGATTGTATTGCCATGATTGATTGAACATAGGAAATAACAATTTGAACAATTTCACAGCACACTGATCACAATAGACTTGCTTTCAATCTTTTCATAAAAAGCTTGGTTGTTATAGCAAATGCTCTTCTACAAGATACTTGTGTTCAAGCGGCACATCACAAGTGGCGTGTGTGTTTGTTGTGTAATTGGGTTTTTACAGACGTGTATCAATCAGATATGATTATTTACGTCTGGGGACCGACTTTTAACGTCACCATCCGAAAGACGTGACTCAGTTTCGAACCTGCGTCCTCGGCTGAATCAGTTTATAACTTCCATTGTTAGCTGGATTACAGGCGCACGTCACAACGTCTCATTTAACCCTCTACCTTCCAAAACCTTGTAAACCTGCTCTGGTTGTGGGATTTCACTAATTGGCAACTTTTATTATGCAGAGTAATAGTCCATTCTTCAGTTGTGAGATTAGTACTTTACCCAGGGATGCCAGTTAGAATTGATCAGTGAGCCTGAAAATCACCTAGAATGAGCTAATTGTACACAAAAAAGCCTAAACTATGGTCTGAAAATAACTCGCCAGGGCCTGAATTCAGGATATTGCCTGAAAATTGGCATCCCTGTTTACCACATCAGTAACAATGGAATTTGGGGAGAGAGTTTGGATCTAGATTTCTTTCTAGGTTGCTAAACAAAACATAAAAGCAACCACAGTGGGGATTTAAATCTTGGTACCTTACTGGCATGTTAGGGATGGACACCTCAGTATCAGACTCTGAAAGCATGTTTTCATACATTTTCCTTTTGGCTTACACAAATAAGAGCTTGCAAAGACAGAAATCATGATGTTAAAGCAGTTGATTGTTTCTAATCAACATTTATAAATGTATCTTTTGCTGGTGTCCTTTTACACCTCATTGAAGCTACCAAACTGACTTTCAAGCCAGCTCCAAACAGATAACATCTTGGCTATTTGCGGTTAAACAATTGTGTGATTGGTCTACTGTCAGTCGATGGTGTAAGGAGGCGTCAAATATCTGCACACAGCTGGAAGAGGATGCTACAAAATATGCCATAATCTACATTCGTAAATCGTAACTATTACACTACATACGAATAAAAAAGAAAAAGCAAATAGATGAACTCTACAGCAAAAGTTTTGAATGGACAATTACAGCACTCATGGTCAAACGGTCCTATTTTTTTAGTCTCTTGAAACCTGAGGGGAAGGGGACTTCAAATGATTTGTGTGCGTTTCTGCTTGGGAAATACCCTGATTAAAATGATGAAAGAGGACTTGCATGTTTTAGTGACTTGTCTGAAAGCTGTAACTGCATCTCAACTACATCAGTTTGAAATCTTTTTTTAATGTAAATAACTGTAAAGAATTTTATTAAATCTAAAGAATGTGTCCCTAGATGCGAAGAAATTAGCCATCTCTGAAAATGGGTGATAGTACATAAACATACCCATGTATGTATTGACTACAAAGAATGAAATAAAGAATTCAAATACGGACCTTGATTGTGACAAGTACATAGGATTACATAAACAACTCCACTATCCACAGCTTGGCTCACCTTAATTCTTTCCATAATGCTGAAGAAACACGTTTTGTGACGGTATCATCATTATCATCATACCACCATCATCAACATCTTTTGCAAAAAGTGACAATTCAAAACTGTCTTCCCACATGAAAACTAGGAACAATGTGAAGGTCATTTCTTAATACTAATAAATCCATTCCTATTTCACTATCTATTAAACATCATGGCATGATACATAACCATGATTAAATAGCCACATACATGCTCTCTTGATACAGTTTGGTCTTTTTAAAAGACACCAACCTGTCAAAGTTCTGCTTCTGAATATTCAGCGCAGAAGAGGTGCACTACATGGCATATAAAGACTACTTAGATATATTATAAGCCCAATGCTCACTTGAACGATCTGACTGCGATATGGGTTTGGAAGAAATTGCAACAGCATTTGATATAGACATTCGAACATGGACAAATCTGAACAATGAAGGGAGGGGAGGGTCTGAATGGTCGAATGAACAAATCAGGCAAAATTGTGCAATGGTCCACAATCTGAAACCAGGGGGCATTTCACAAAACTTGTCATCAGTGACAAATGACAGTCTTTGTTATAAGCTACTGAAATCCTTGCTTGTGATTGATAATCAGCAGATTTGTCACTGATTTTGTCGTTTTGTTATTGAAAAAAGGCTTTGTGAAACGGGCCCCAGGTTGGCCTTTCATCCAACTAGACCTCGTTCTAGTGTGAAATTATGAGAACCAAATACTTGGCGATTACAAACATTTGTAAAGAAGATTTTGCCTAAATGTACTTCACTCCAACTGCCATAGCATTCAAAGTGAAGAACTGGCTAAGCTCTTTTGATTGATACAGTGGCAGATACTTTTTGAGATTTATAGCCAATGTTATGATTTTTGGCTACTGAACATTTGAAATTGCCCTCCACTTGTTTGAATCTCCATATCTGACACGATTGCCATTTCTTCAAATATTGATCGCAGTCTGACCATAGCATGAAGTGGGACTACACATGGGGAAACCTGGGTGTATAGGGTATTAAAGATTAAGTGGAAAATGCCCTCCACACGTTTGAATATCCATATCTAACACAATTGCCATTTCTTCAAATATTGATCAAATATTGATCGCAGTCTGGCCATAGCATGAAGTGGGACTACACATGGTGAAACCTGGGTAGGGTGGTATCAATGATTAAGTGGAGTTCTCTGAATTGCTGATGTTTGAGTGGCTCTGGGGACTACTGACGGCGGCCGAGGCATGCGCCGCAGCAGCTGCAGAGCTCTTCTTATTGGAAGGCATCAGGTAGGGGTCCTTGGCCAGAGCTAGCACGTCTGCCCGATCCTCCTTGCGGTACATCAGGCACCGGCGAATGAAGTCCTGGAAGACGATATTTTAATACAAGAAAGTGGTAAATACACAAATTATGGTAAGACCTTGGAATAAGCCAGTCCATAGTTGCAGTCTGAGCATGAGCAGATAAAGGTCATTGTGAAATACACATAGACAAAATACTGGAACTGGCTCTAGAAAGTTATGTAACCATTATTCATTTAAGCACAAGCAGTGCACTCCATGATACACAGGTGGAAGTATTTTTTGAAAAGTAGCACCTCCATCGCTGTAGGAGTGTTTATTTCAAAATGTACAAAGTGGGACCTCTTCATGTTTGAAGAGCTGTGGATATTCAGGGTCATTTGGAACATGTGCTAACCTAAGAAAAACTGCTTTTAACAATTTAAAAAAGTTGTTGGTTGTGCATTAATCACTGAGATACAGTGTATTTCCTGGGATTGTTAAAACTCTCTTATGACTCTTTGACCTTTGACATTTAAACCCCGAAATCTGAACGGTTCATTCTTGTATAGATACTTGATCAAATAATCTCTTCAATGGTTCTGAATTTATCTCAATAATGTTATAAACGTGAGACTAACAGACGGATGGACAGGCAACCTGAAAATCATCACAGAAAGTAATTGATTACGATAGTTCTCTTAACCAGGGGTGATAGTGAGCACTAAAAAAAAAATAGGTTTTTTGTTTTCCCCTCAAACACGCCCCCCTTGAGTAAAACAAAAAAAAAGGATTCGCGGGAAAAAATGGCATCTAACAACATTCCCCCCTTTCGAGTAAGAAAATTGGGGAAAAAATAGGGAAGAATAGAGAATATAAGAGGGAAATCAGGGAAATCGGGAAAATCAGGATAAAATAGGTTAGAAAGAAAAAAATTGGTTAAAAAAAAAAAAAAAAAAAAAATCTGGATTTTTTTTTTTTTTTTAAATCGGGAGGGAAAAAAAAATCGGGAAAAAATCGGGAAAAAAAATTAAAAAATCGGGAAACCGATTTAAATCGGGTTTTTATCAGGCCTGCTTAACACTCTTGTATGACTCTTTGACCTTTGACATCTAAACCCCTAAATCTCATTGGTTCATTCTTGTATAGTAAAACATACTTATTTAAATAATATCTTCAATGGTTCTGAAGTTATTACAGTAATGTTTAAAATGTGAGACTAACAGGCAACACAGAAGTTAATTGATTAGGATGGTTCTCTTAAGAAGAGAGACAACAATTAAACTGACCTTTGCTTCCTGGCTGACCGTTGGCTTTGGACTGAACTGGACTTGAGTTGCTCTTAGAATGGTGTTCTGCTCCAAGATAGAGGCTTGTGATAGGTTGTGACCAAATGGCTACAATGAGAAAGAGAGAAAAAGAAAGAGATATTGTAAGGATTTATCCACTAATATTCATGGGTTATACGCCCGAGTCATTTTAGTTTGTAAAATGGGTCGCGACCATGACAGTAGGTGTACATGGGTCAATTTTCTCTCCTTCGATACACCGATATCTAAATGTGGGACAACAGAATAGATTTTGCATTGACTTTGTATTTACCTAAACCTTGGCTTGTGCAGGTCAAAAAGGGGGCTTTCGATTGAATTTTTACGCTAGGAAATATTTCATCCTAGTTTATTCTCCAATCAAAGATAATATTATTTCATTAAAGTAGATATTCATTGATTGTAAAAACTAACTTTATTTTCATTATTGCAAAGTTGAAACTTTGATTCGACAAGGTTATCAAAATTCAATGCTTGGAAACATTCGAAGTAATGGTTATTATAAATTACAAAACGCTTAAATACAGCACCGGCATAGCACCTGAAGAGCTCTCCGAATGCAGCTGGGATGTGTGAGATCACAGGATGGACATGATTTGCACAAGCAGACGATGTCCCATGACATCTCACACATTTTCAGTGCCTGTTTTTTCATCTTCTCTTGAGTTCTCTCTCTTACTTCACTACCGTCAGGCTAAATGTATAATCTATTGCCTCACTCTAAACCCCGCGCATGGTTTTATTTTGATGACAAATGCAGCGATACAAAAATAAAGGTATCTGTAAACAAAATAAGACTCCATTGTATATTCAGCTGAACACACCGCAGTATGTTCGGCGTTTCAGGAGGGAACAAATGCTGTCCTTAATATCATTCCGGGGGTTTTTCAATTTGAAAGTCTGGTTTCTTTGATTGTTAATTAACCCCTATCCTGTGTATTTACAAACAAAAGATTTTAGTTATCAGAATCGGTTTCATATCCCCTTTTGAATGGTTTGAAATGCCATCACATTTATATACACTAAACTCATTATAATTTGAGAAATAATAGCTTTGCGATTATGTTCATTCTTTATGGGATGTCGTCTGCTTGGGCAGTATTGGTCCATTATGTGATGCATTAAAACATTGTTATTTTTCTGGCGAATCTCTTGTATATCCCAGATGCTATGGAGGTGGTTGTATTTGTATTTTTATAAATCACCCGATATGTAGTTGACCTAAAACTTGTACGATGGTCATCTGTTAGCTTACCAGTTTCTAGTGATACATTAGTTGATATATTTGTGATTTTCTTTGAATTTCCACTTTAAGATAATCTTTTGGTGAATTCCCGACTTCAAAAGTCCATTGTTGTTCCAAAATGATGAATTTCTCCGAGTGTTTCCCTTCTCAAACAAGACTGCATGGTCACGTGTGACATTTGCGATTGCAAATCTATGCTCGCAGTTTAAGTACAACACTACAATTACCTTTTTTCCATAGAGACATTGGTAGAAGATGATACCTGTTGACCAGACGTCCACCTTAGAAGAAATCTTAGGAGGTTCTTTACCAACTACAAAGCATTCAGGAGGGAGATACCTGTCATAATAGAATGAGAGAGAGAGATGGACATGCAGATAGGGTGCTAGTAAATATGCAGACCAGGGGGGTGTTTCACAAAGATCCTAAGTTGAACTTATCTCTAAGTTGGACTTAAAAATTATGGAAAGCCATTAGCATCTTTGAAAATATTTTGTAAAAGTTATTTTGAAAGGCATTAATTGTTTATTCAAATCATTCATATTTTCTATCATCAAGGAGATTTCATGTTCTGGATGTGGAATTTATAAAAAGTCTAAAATACTTGAATTTCTGCTTTTGAATATATTTCATTTTAAGACTCCAATGGCTGTCCATAATTTTTAAGTCCAACTTAGAGTTAAGTTCTACTTAGGATCTTTGTGAAACACCCCCCTGGACCCTATTTAAGAAACTTATCAATAACAACTGCTAAAATTATGTGACATATTTGCTTTTAACCAATCAAATACCATGATTTCAGTAGCTTATAACATTTATTGGAACTTGTTATCAATGATACGTTATATGAACAGAGCCCAGTGGTTTCTGTTTTTTGCGGAACCTACAACTGTTTGAGTTTTGTGACTACTTTAAGACAAATAAAAAATAAAATTAGGTACTTAAAAAATAGTGAATCTTGGCCATAATACATCTAGCATTGGTAGTCATTATCATTATTTATGTAGTAATATAACTACATGGTTCTTGAAGCCTTTTAGTTGGAGAAAAAGTTAAATCAGTTTCCAGTATGTGGCCAGTTGTGTGAATACTGGTGAGACATGAAAATAATTCCCAGTACATGTGTTTTTCTGTAATGGGGCCACACCCATTCTATATTTTTCCCTCCTCATTCAGATAATCCATTTCATAAAATCACATGATTTTTTATACATGTACAGATGTTCAACCAGAAGTGTGGAGGATATTACTTTTCAAACGACATGACGTTGATCAGGAAAATTGACATTTTCTGAAAAGGATTAAAGGTATAGACCAGTTTTGGAAACGCCCCCCTCTCAAAAAAAGAAATGGAAGCTCTTATTACCAATCATGTGAAAGAATATGTTTTGACTAATACGTGAGGATACAAATTTTGCCGGGAAACCGCCTACTAATTGATATATTTGGTAGATTATTATATCTATCCGGACTGGATATATATCGCGTAGTCCCATATACATCTTTCTGTGTACAGTGTTTGTAACTTTACCAAGACTGGCCCAAATTTCTTATCATTTTGATGATTCCAGAACCTTGCAGTACACACCAATACTTATATGCTAGACGATCAACCTTTGCTGATCGATTCCACAACGTTTCTTTCACAATGCAATCGTATGACCAGAACTGGTATATACCTTTAATGATATGTAATCCTCCTATTGCAACTTCTATCTTTAATATCATTTTCATCAATACCTAATTTTAAATGATTTTTAATGCCATCTACAGTTTGAATCCCAGTAGATAACTAGTTCTTGTACTTTTTAAATAATATTACGAATGCTGTTCTTTTCTTCATATACATTCACACATATCAAATGTTTGGTAATGGGATTTGACATTGATAGGCCCGAAGCCTTTGCAAATCCCACCATATTTGAAATTGTTTGTGTATAATACTAGTTATTTTCTCTCTCAATGTATATGTTATTGTCTTTGTGATTGTTCTTTTTATTCATATGTGGAAATAAAAGCTATTGGGGAAAAAAAATCCATTGGGGCACAAGGTGCGTAGTGGCCTTCAGGTTCTTCTTCTTCTTCCAATTAGAGTACATACCTCTTTACAGAGTATTGTCGTACTATACTGGATGTGCAGGTGTACCACTACACCAGGGTTGCCCCTTACTCTTGTACGAATAGTGCAATGGTTTCTTAACGTGCAAAGGTGGTGACTCTCCTCTACACGGGGCCTCCATTTAACGTCCTACCCGAGGGACGGGTTGTTGACTTACCAGTATGTTCCTGCACCCTGCGAGGTCAAGTCCATACCCCCTTCCTGTGAGTTGAAATGCTCATCGTCCATCACCTTGGAAAGTCCAAAGTCAGTTAGCTTAATGGCACCGCATGTTGAACCATGACATAGTAGAATATTGCCTGGAAGATAAAAAGCAATATTGGTTTCAATGATCAACCATCATCTTTGTAAGTTCAAATTTGGTTAACTTAATGGCACCGCATGTTGAACCATGACAAAGTAGAATATTGACTGGAAGATAAAAAGCAATACGGTTTCAATTATCAACCATCATCTTGGAATGTCTATAGTCGGTAAGCTTGATGGCACCACATTTTGAACAATGACAAAGTAGAATATTGACTGGAAGATAAAAAGCAATACGGTTTCAATTATCAACCATCATCTTGGAATGTCTATAGTCGGTAAGCTTGATGGCACCACATTTTGAACAATGACGTACCGGTAGTCAAATATTACCTAGAAGATAGCAAAATCACCACCATCATCATTCATAATATAATGAATCCCCACCACCAGGACATCATCATCATTGTCGTTGTCATCAAAGTCATCAAAGCCATTAATATCATAGTTATCATCAGCGTAATAATCACTTTCAATATCATCCTCTTCCCTTCCTCAGACCTGCCAACCTCTGGAGTTCAAAAACTGTATTCTTTAATCCAAAAAGTTGTATTCTTAAAAATAAACACGAACTGTTACGCGGATCGATCAATGCGTCTTACAGTTCCTACATACAGGAAGATTTTTTTTAATGGATCATTAGTTGTATATGGTCATTTTCACGGTAAAGGGTGTAACTTTGAAATTTGGACATTTTATTCTCTAGTGATCTCGTAAAGCTACAGAATTCAAAGATATTTTGGCATATGAGTAACCTACTTGGGTGCTACCTTGGGTAGCATAAACTTCTTCAGGGATTACTTCGTTAAATTTTGGCAGGCACATAAGTACCCTAAATGTGACCCTTTTGATGTACACAAAATACATAGACATTTTTGTAAAGCCCTGCATTTTTTTCAGGAACAGTGAGGATGGTATTTGTTATGCAGAATGTGAAGTTAGATGTTCAATGAAAAGTGCCTAAGAAGTTTAGACTGTAACGGCTCATCTATTTTTGAGAACAGAGTGTTGTAATTTGTCGTTTCGGAGACTTCATTTTCCGTTAACAATAGTTAACAAACTTCATAGCAAGAGCTCTAGTTTGAAAAGTGCTTTCTACCATTTCATTTGTTCTTGATATAACACTTGATATCTATACTTCCAACTAATGACAAAATATGTCTGATTATGTTGCTTGTAAGAATTTTTTTAAATCTTGACTGAGTCGCGCCATTTTTCCGTTAGCTGAATTGAAGCCTCCGAAACAAACTATTCAGACCGCTTGTACAAATATGAATATAGGAACTTATCCAATCATTATATCAAAATGTAGCATTAGGACCCCTAAATCACTTGTCAAAAAATAGCTGAGATATTCCCCACTGTTAAAGAATAACAGACAATACAAACTTTCCGTTAGCACCTGAAGCCTCCGAAACACTTGAAGCCTCCGAAACAGCAAAAAGATTATTTTTCATTTTTTAAATACCTAGACCGATGTGTTTCATGTTAAATCTGCATGGCAATCATAGGTTAGGATGTGCAGGCTCCCTTGAAGTTGAAAGTAAATAGATATCCAGTTAATTTTTTTCAGGACTTACTAATTACCAAAAAAACTTGTTTCGGAGGCTTCAAACTGTAGTTAACACCATATTTTTGGCTATTGTGGTTTTATAGATAGGGTATTGTTTACATTTTTCCTTTTGAATGTTTGGTTTTGGTCTATTAAAGTACAGGAATGTGTTAGATGTTATTGGCTTTTTATATTTTTAATGATTTACAAATAGTCAGTATTTCAGATTTTTTTTTACCCCAGTACTAGGAGTATTCACCTGTTTCAAACCTTGATAATGTAAGAATCATTCACCAAATAATAAAAAAGTTTATACATATAAATCTTCCAAGCTTAATGAATCTTTTAATATATAAAGTATTAAAATGAATCACTATATTTTCCCAAATTATAAGACATCCATAATATTTATCCAATTTGTTTCGGAGGCTTCATTTAGTGTTAACCACATGTATCATGGTCTTTGCCAACCCCTTAGGATCAAATGGCATAGGCCATGCCATCCAAAGACCATTTGTAACAGTAGGAGAGAAATTTAGTGGGCAAAGAACCCTCTAGAACTGTTAGGGAAGCAGTGTGTAAAACCCCTTTTAAGACAATGGAATAATAATAATAATAATATTCGGTTCTTGTGTAGCACATATTGAACGTATCTATGCGCTTCCAAATTTGGAAATTATTACCCCGGCTTTAGCATGGCTTCCATTACGGTTCTTAAGCATTTCAAGGAATTAATTCCTGCCAGGTACCCAATTTACCTCACCTGGGTTGAGTGTGGCAAATGTAGATTAATGTCTTGCCAAAGGACATTAGTGCCGCGGCAGGACTCGAACTTCGGACCTTGTCCACGACAATAGACCATGAAGATCATGAAGATATTGACAAGGTTACAGCAACATGTGCTAGCAACATCTGATACTAGATAGCATCTATTCCAGACAGGCATGAACACTACAGAAAGTTCTCTCATTTCCTTACTGTTATCCACAAGAATATAGAGGTAAGAACTGTATATTTTGTCCTTAAATTACTTAACTTGTACCGTACTTTTTTTTTAATGGGTCATTGTAATGGAACTGATGTGTGAAAGTTTTTAAAGTTTAGATTTGTCACTAAAAATATAGTGAGACCTAGTTACGATCTGTATTGTACATTGTACATGTACCTTTATCATACTCAATGTTTGTGGTTTTAAAGGTGACATCCAAATATAGCTTGATTCCTGTTGATGTGCAGCCTAGAAAAATGCTCCAAATCTCATTTATCTTGTGACATCATCTGTAAATCATTAGTGAGCTAACAAGAGACAGTGGTATGTTTAATAGCTTAACTATAGCTGATCACCTGTTTACAATAGACCATACAATACCAACATATGAGTTGCTATGTCAGAAGTGGTGTAGCATCACCAGTAAAAGAAAGGTAAGTCGTGGAGGTATTTGTGAGCATGTGCTGAGCTGGAGAAAGTTACATAACAATTTCTCTTGTTAGCTCACTAATGATTAACAGATAGATGAATGAAATCTGGAACATTTATTTAGGGTGGAGCTTAGCAGGTCTGAGAAAATGATTGTAAAATATTTAAAAATCTATGAAATATATTTATAACAAATTATTAGTTGTATGCAGCCCTGCACATGAACATGAATCAACTTATATTTGGATGTCACCTGACCTTTAAGGTTTGCCTCAGTACCAAATATTTAAATTAGACTCCTGATATACATGTGTGTACATACACAGGTCTATGGCTATGCACAATGGTAAAACAGTAATAAGGAATTAAATCCTTGTACAAATTATAATTTTGAACAGGTTATTCCTGCAAATCCATGGTCAAAACAGATAAAAACAAGTCTGTCATTAATTAGTACTTAAAGATTTGTGTAATGTACACATTAAGCATCCTTAGTGATGGTGCCCGTATAGACTACTAAACTACGGTAATTCTTAAACAACATATGGATAAATAATAAATTATTATGTAATGCACATGCAAATATACATTCAAGATGTACTTTTAAAATCAAACAAAATGATTGTTTTTTAGTGTACAAGCTCAGATATATGTATTAACATTGTTCTGTGCAATACAAACTGCTAATTTCCTATTTTCTTCTCCAATTGCAGGATCAATGTGAGCGATTATGTGGCCATATATTTTGATGCACCTTCATCTAGCAGCAGGACTTCAAATGGGGTGGTTTTCATGGCTCTCGTAAGTATTACCCATGTTAGATCTCGGATTATTAAAAAAACATTTAACAGGATCAACTTTCTTTATTTGAGAAATACTTAGACAAAAGATCTTTCTAAAATATATATGAGCAGGTGTTGTGGTACTGAACAAAGTTAACAGGGTGAATGAAATCAAATACGGGACTGTGAGATATTTCAAGGAAGTGAAATGGATTCTGAAAGCTGTTTTTCTGTGTTTTAATGAAAGCTTGTATTTGCTATATATTCTTATTTTGCTACTAGGTAAAAGCTGTGATTGATGACAATGTCAAAGTCAAATTCATGCGCCGGAACAGCAATGGTCTGTAGGAATTTACAGAGGACTGTGAAGCCCATCAACCTAAAACAGATGTAATACAGAAGATGACTCTACCAACCAGGACCCCGACCCCAGCTGGCAGAGCTTACCTTTATAATTTTTAAGAAGGAGAACTGGACATGTTGGCAGATAAATTTCTTTGAAATAAGAAGTAGAACACAATTGTGTTCCAGGACAAAAACCTGTAAATACTTACCATGCTATTGGTTTCAAAAATATGAATGTCTATGTAAATGTACACATAACAAACAAGTTTGTGGAAGCCACTGTGCAGAAATTTAATTCTTTGCACTAAGAATAAATGATGACAAAGACGCAAGTGAAGGGTAATGATACATTGCTATGAATTAACATAAATGGTTTCTATGTGAACAATTATTTTAAGTACTTTACTTTCAATTCAACATTTTATCAGATCTTCAAAAGTAAGGTTAAATTTCGCTTTGTATATTGCCTTTGTAGTTGACAATATAGTGTGTTAACATGTTTGAAGCCTCCGAAACACTACTTTGAACTGATCCTATACATGTATATGTTTCCTGAATGTTTCAACTTTGATATGAGAAGAGTGATTTCCTTGGAAATTACATACTTGACAATATATTTCCCTGAGTATCAGCACAGATTTGAAATCCTCATGGATTCTATTAAGTGACTTTGCAATGTTCGCGTACTGAACAAAAAACTCATCGTATTAAGTAAAGATACTTTGTAACATACATGTACCGTACTTTATATTAACAAGTATTTTTACTCTGTAAACAAATGTTTTAGGTGTTATATTAGTAATTTAACATATCATTAACAGTTTAAGTTGAATTTTTATTAATATGTTACCTAAGTAATGGACAACATTTTATGTTAACATGATTGAAGCCTCCGAAACAGGCATTTTGTTAACCTGAAGCCTCCGAAACACACACATAAGAAATTTTCAACTTCCTCATTTGAAATGCGATTTCTTTGGAATTTGCATTGGTAATTAGCCCTCACTGAATGGTATTTGTAGAGTAATTTTTATTTTGCTCCCCCTCTTGGAAGATAGGTAAATTTGAAAAATTAAATGTCAAAGTCATATTTTATCTTGAATTTGACAAGCGCATTGAAATTTTTTAAAGACCAAATAAGTTTGACCCAAAAAGCTTTATAAGCCTTTAAGTACATTAGAATAGCAAATGAAAAATTGCAATTGAATTATGTTTGGAGAACAAATGTTGTCATTTAAGTTGATAGAATTAAAATGTTGTTTTTGTTCAAATTTATCATATTTGTCACAGTTGTTCATTATTTTTCCAGGTTTCTCACGTAGTTTAAGCTCCAGAACCAAAAAAAAAACATAATTTAGACACTTATAGTACTAATTTTAGTAGAAATGATTATGAAAACATATTTTGAAATTTTGACCCTGTTTGAGAAAAGTTACACCCTTTACTGTGAAAATGACCATATGCATGATTTTGTCACGACTGTTGTGTGCGATGAACCAATGAACATCCCCAAATTGCTGATGTGAGATGCTTGTAGGATACTTTAAAGTACAGAATGGGCATTTTGCACACACAGAAAATAGAAAATTAAACATATAAAAAAGCTTTTTTTTTTGTGTGTGTGTGTGTGGAAAATCGTATTTTATTGAGGAAAATCGTACGGTCGTATTTGCTTCTAAAAATCGCACAAAATACAACTAAATTGTACTGGTTGGCAGGTCTACCTTCCTCGTCACCATCCTATGATCGTATAAACTTCCTATGATCTAAATTGATTATTAGCTATTCATGATTCTCTCTCTATTCACTGACGGCTATTAGAAGCAAACCCTTCTAGCTTGGCTTGGCTAAAGCCAGGGTAATAATGACTGCAGGGCCCTCAGGGAGGACAGTAATAATACTGGTGAGGCTACCCTTGGTAAACAAGACATATTAAAGTCAAACCTGCTATAGTGACCACCTGTCTACAAAGACCACATTTTGTGTTTCCCTTGAAAATGGTTTCTCATTGAAACATGTAGTAAAGGAACCTGTCTACAAAGACGACTTTTTGCGTTTCCTTTGGGTGGTTGCTATAGACAGGTTTGACTGTATTATAATCATTAATATTTTTTTTAATACAGATAAAATGATGTGAGATTATATTCAATACGTTTCATGCCAATTTTCTCTCAGCTACCCAAACTGCATGTGAGCTTTAAAGGCCCACTGTACTACTTGTAGCTACTTGCGCCCTCTATATAGAAAACAATGCCAAATCGGTGACCATTGGTCCCCCATGATGCTCTTTTCCTTAAGTTAATTAAGAGCTGAGTTGATAAGACAGCCACCTGTCTGTGACCTTCCTGGGTGGTCTAATCCCTCCTAGCCAAACTAGTACAGACGGCCATTAAGATTATTACCTGGTTTGAGATCGTAGTGAATGATGGGTGGCTTCCTCTCATTCAGATACTTGAGTGCGCTAACTACTTGCATGATGATACAACGCGCCTCTCTCTCGACCATCAGCTTGTGCTGCTTCAGGTGGAAGTCCAGGTCATTGCCGGGACAGAATTCTAAAACAGTGCAGAATCTATAACACGGTGGTAGGAGAGAAACAACAACTTCATTATTGCAGGGGTGATAGTGAGCACTAACAAAAAAAAACAAAAAAAAAAGATTCTCTCGCAACCACGACCCCCTTGAGTAAAAAAAAAGGAAAAAAGAAGAGGATTCGGGGGGGGGGGGGGGGGGGAAATGGCATCTACAACATTCCACCCCTTTTGAGTAAGAAAAATTGAGAAATAATAGGGAAAAATAGGGAAGAATAGAGAAAATAAGGGAAAAATTGGGAAGAAAAAAAAAGCAGGAAAAAATAAAAAATAAATCGGGAAACCGATGTAAATCAGGTTTTTATCAGGCCTGTTATTGGAACCCCCTCACTGAGAGAGTTTTCTAGAACAGAGCAGAGTATATATTAGTTTATGAGAATTATATGCAATAATAAAATAGGCTTTTATCTAAGTGAGCTCTTCCAGGGGGGTGTTTCACAAAGATCCTAACGCGAACTTAACTCTAAGTTGGACTTAAACATTATGGAGAGCCATTTGTAGCCTCAAAAAAATATATATTTACAAGTAAAATATCAAGTATTTTACAATTTTCATATTCCATATCAAGAACATGAAATCTCCTTGAAAATAGACAATATGAATGATTTGAGTCAACATTTTATGCCTTTTAAAATAACTTTTACAATATATTTTCAAAGATGTTAATGGCTTTCCATAATTGTTAAGTCCAACTTCAACTTAGGATCTATGTGAAACACCCCTCAAGTCTGATTAAGAAAAAGGTGTTATTCCTGTCTGTGAATCTTATTTATCTTTTCTCGACAAGAACGTATTATTTGCAGAGTATACAAGCTCTTCAATTGCTGTCATGAACGATTGGCTTCCACTACTAGCTACTTACGAATTTGCATCAATCTCGAAGACATCATATAGCTTGACAACCCTCGCATGATCCAAACTCTTGTGGATTTCGTACTCCCTTAAAGCATGTCTGCAAACAAAAAATGAGAGAATTAGACATTTACATCTATACAATTATGTTTTATGACATTCAGAGTTTCAAAAAATTTGGATTTAACTCAAATGTGGGCCTGCAATGCATCTACATGTCAGTTATTAAGTCATTAATCAGGGGTGATAGTGAGCACTACAGGGCAGGTCCAAGCTATTGTCCCCTCTGGGGGTCAAATTTCATCTTTATATATATTTAACAAACTATACCTCATTTTAAAGCTGAAACTATGAATTTTATGAATCTGATAAAAAAAATTATAAATTATCAAAATACGAAGAGTGCCAAGGTCACGAACTTCGATTTTTATTAATTAGCGTGACGTACGGGACATTACATTTTTATTTTTGTATCTCGTTTGAATTATTTGTTTAAAATTAAATATCTCAGGAATTGTAGACCATCATGCTAGAAAATAGGAAAAAAATATAAAAACTTTCAAAATTAATTACTTATGCAAATGAGGTAGGTTCCAAAGTGTGATGTCCCGTACGTCACAATTTGATCATAATTTGTTTAATTTTAATTATGATTTTTTTTTTTTTTTTTAAAGATATTCTAGGAAGTTCCAATTTCGATGAATACCTAACAAAAAATAGGTTTAACAAAAATTACAAAAATTCTGTGTTGATTACATAATCAAATTAAGAAATGTGACGTACGGGACAAGTGTGTGACGTACAGGACAACCCCATATAAAACCAATGCAAGATTTGAAAAAGGAAATGAACAGAAGGAGAATATATACTGTGTTTGGAAACTTGTTGTATACAGGGATATATGAACATTCCAACTGGGTCCCTTTTAGGAATTTACTTGTTTGTACTGTTGTTGTTGTTGTTTTAGTTTTAAGGGCGTGTGTCATTCAATTGTGAATATTTACGCCGAATTCAGGTTTTTTAATAATTTTAAATGGAAACAACAAAAAAAAAAGGGAGGGAAAAAAGAAAAAAAAAAATCGACGCTGTTCAATTTTTCGCATTTTGTGGAGATTCCAGGCAGGCTAATTTGATGTAATTAGTCTTCAAGCCAGACCCCTGGTATTATCAACTTTGGTATTTTGCCAGTTGATGTCCCCAACATTGGCAGGATGCTAAATATGTAAATCATAATAGTGTACTAGTTCCTGGAATGAGTCTAATGAAATTATATGGTAGTAGATGCACCAGAAGCTGGCTTTTACAACTCATAGATGCTGCAGGTAAGAATAGCACATGTATGCTATCAAGCTCTCCATGTGAGGTTTTTTTGATATTCTATTTAAATGTCATATATGATGGTAAAGAATTACAGCATACACTGTACATGTTATGGAGCCAGCTTGGGAATTTTGATCTCCTAAAAACTAAATCATAACTTTTAAGGAAGGATAGCCTTTTTGAGTATTTCACACTCTCACCCAATTACGATTTGTATCACTTTTACACCCATGCATTTTTGTTGATTTTGCTTTAATCTTTTGAATTGTGGAAAAGGTCACACAAATCTTTAGGGTTTTAATTTCTTATATCTGGTGGTGTTAATAAGATGTCTTTAATCAATACAAAATACATTCAAGATTTATATTTTTGTATCCATCTTTCACAAACATGTAGGCTACATTAATGTACATCAAAATTCTTGAGTATATGACAGCAACATATACATGTTCTAATCTGTGATAAAAGGATTTAAAAAAGACAATATGTTCAGCATTATCTTTGAATTCCTTCAAAATTCTATGATATTACTATCAAGTAATTCAAACAAGCTATGAAGAAAAGACTTCATATTTTTAATGTATCTTTGTTCACAAACACTTAGAGCATAAGAAATGTTCTTTGACAAAATATGATATGCCGAGTGTGCCCGTGTTTCAAACAAGTTTAAATAAAAGTTTTCAAGTTCAAGTTCATCTTCTTCATTAATTATTATTTAAAAACATTTTGCAATGTTGAATGGAATGGATAAAAGAAATGAGAAAAGAAGCATGACTGCACATGATAGATGGGTAAATGGAATTAAAATGGTAATATAGTGTGTATGAATATATTAATTCAATTTGTTTTCTTTGTTAAAGTAATATTTGTATTGATTTACCCCATAAATTAACACAGAGGATATTAAGTGATGGTCAGAGGATCTAATTGGGTTCTAAAACACTCTAATTGTCACTGATTTAAGTTAAAATTGTTCACATTTAACAAATTTTGACGAAAATTCTTCATTTCAATGCATTTTCCCATAGGGAAAAGTTGTCCCGTACGTCACGTGTCCCGTACGTCACGTGTCCCGTACGTCACATACACACATTTATGTTTTGGTATATTACATAACAACGAAAGGTCAGAAAAATATGGTAATAGTTGTGATTAATGCTTGATTCCATAATGAATTAAGATATCATTACCATAAATCTCATAACTTAATAAATTCAGAGAACTTTTATGATGAACTTATTTTTGAAAAAGTCAGAAATTCTCTGGTCCCGTACGTCACGTAGCACATTAATTACATTAAAAATTAATTTATGAATTGGTCAGAACTAAAACTTTCCACAAATGAACTAGCCCATAATAGCCACAGACTCATACCAAAATATAGCCATATAAATAATGTCATCCGTTGTTATTTCTTGTTTAAAGTCTCTGAATGTCCCGTACGTCACAAAGCAAATAGCTTGGACCTGCCCTACAAACAAATATAGGTTTTTTTTCTTCCCCTCAACCACAGCCCCTTTGAGTAAAAAAAGAAAAAGAGGATTCGGGGGGGGGGGGGGGGGGGGGTGGCATCTAACAACATTCACCCCCTTTTGAATGAGAAAATTGGGGGGAAATAGGGAATAGAGAAAATAAGGGAAGAATAGAGAAAGTAAGGGAAAAAATCAGGAAAATTAGGATAAAATCGGGAAGAGAAAAAGAAAGAAAAAAAATTGGGGGGAAAAAAAGAGAAGAAAAAAATCAGGAAATTATCAGGCCTGATTAATGCTATACAAATACATATCTCTGGGATAATTTAATAACTGTAATTTATTTCATGAGACATATATTTGCCTACTGAAATAAGTAAACTGACTGAAGCAGAAGATACACACATGTCTCCAAATGCTGAACTGATGGTTTCAACCAGCAAAGATGAAGACTTTGCCAAAAACCGCACACATACAGGTACATGTAGAAAACACAAACTTATACTAACTGCGTATTTGACTAACATGAAGCTAGTTTTGACATGAAGTTCCTGAGTCCAGGAAGTACTAAAACAGTTAAAAGACAGTTTTGGGAGGATCTATGTAATCAATGCTTGAAACAGAGACATAGCTTGGACAAAAACATTTTTTAACAATACAAAAACCTAACTATCACACCAAATGTATTGTTAAACTGATAGCAGAGCACAAAGATCTCTTTCTACTTCAAAAGGCCTATTAGAATTCAGTGGAATGAATGTCATATCACATCTTGGGCATTTCACTGCTTGGTGAGTGAATTTCGTAAATGCACTTGGGAAAATACTACGAGTGAAGGGTAAAAGGGGAACAGTGAAATATTCAACCATTATAAGATTTCATTGTTTGTCTTGTTTTCTAAAATAGTATGCATGTAAAGTTTGTCATAGCTATCTAAAACTGTTCTTATGGTCTAAACACACCCAGCTATATAATTCAGCAGAACTCGTACTCACTTGATATAATTAGCCTTTTTATCTTCCTTCCATTCCTTGCTTAATTGATGAATCTTACATGCAACATCTCTATGGTCCTTCAGGTCATATCCCTGTATAAAAAAAATACACATGTGTTAAAATACATCAAATAACCACAAATATGCAGTGAATATTGGCACTTCATAGTAGAATATTCATGGAGGTGAAAGCTTGTCTTCTACCGATTAACTTTACTGCAAATGAAGGGTTTATGCACAGTATATATGAATGAAGAGTTTACCAAGGCAACACCAGATCTCATCTAAAGCCAGTGTGACTCAACTTGAGACTGAGCTTAATGAAGGGGGGTGGGGGTGGGGGCACTATCTAATATCAACCTCCCCCCCCCCCCCCCCCCCCTGAAGAAAGGGTTAAAGTTAAATTGTGCATATTCCAAGTCCGTCTGTAAAGCTGTGTATTCATCAAGGGACAGTTACAAGGTACCAGTACAAGAGACAATCCTTCTCTACAGTACCATGCATATGGAACGATCTCTCAGAGCGTATTTTAGCTTTACCATCTCTTTGTTTTTCAAAAGTCCATGAAGACTTTCCTTTTGTTAGTCTGTGTAGTATGCATTTTTTTTTTTTTTTTGGTTGTCACATACAATTTGGTATTGTAAAGCATTGAGATTCAATTACTGTAAGACTACTATATATATATATATATATATATATATCCCGCTACTGTGGAGTGGTGTGGTGTGGTGTGGTGCAGTGTTTTATAGTATACAAATGATGCACAGGTTTGAGTGCGTCAGTAGGAATTGTGTGCAAAAGGTACCTTTGAATTAGGGCTGAGTCATGTCCGGATTTTCATAAACCGGGTCCCGACGGCCTTGCACCGATCGGGACCCGGTGTCCCGAAATCAGCACGCAGGATTTGTCACTTGCCTCTATAAAAAGCGCATATCATCAGTATGTCCCTTAAAAGTGACCTTTTTTATCAGTCAAATAAATCAACACATGCACACCTTGGCACAGATCGGTATATTCTTCCATTTGACATTATTTTCATCCATGATTGGCGATGTTTAGTGCCATTATCGTGCCTCTAAAAGTAAAAACAAGGGAAACGCTCTCGGCGGTCTCGCCTGCATAACCCAATTCAATATGATAAACCAGAACGTCAATGACGTAGCGCTCATCCGCATCTCCCAACAACAAATATTGTAAATTTTATGTGGTACACTTTTGAACTGGTCAAAAAATAAAAATTTGATGCCCTGGAAGGGACATAATTTCATTTCATTTGCATAAAGTACCATAAATAATCAATGGAGCAAAATCTCAAAATTCTGTGTAGAAGTTTATTGTTCCAAAGTTAGCTCTACGATATAAAGCAAACCAAATCAAAATCGGTTGAGAAATGAAGGAGAAGAAGCCTTTTTTGTGATTTCGAATACATTTGCATAAATTAGCATAGATAATGAATTTCACGATTCTGTGTATTTTAAATCCCCCTCCTAGCCCTATCATATGAAACAATCAGAATCAAAATCGGTTGAAAAATAATGAAGAAGAAGCACTTTGAAAAACCTTGATGTTGATGCCACAACAAAGTCTAAGTTTGTTGACCTTAAATGACCTTTGACCTTAACTTAGTGACCTGAAATTCTACTCACATGATTGGGAAGACTTGATAACCCTATAGTCCAAGTTTCATTGACTAAGAACTTATACTTTCAAAATTATATCAAAAATTCAAAAACTTAACCTTAGGTTAAGTTTTCGATGATGATGCTACAACATAGTCCAAGTCTGTTGACCTAAATGACCTTTGACCTTGACTTTGTGATCTGAAATTCTACTCACATGATTGGGGATACTTGATTACCCTATAGTCCAAGTTTCATTGACTAAGAACTTATACTTTCAAAATTATATCAAAAATTCAAAAACTTAACCTTAGGTTAAGTTTTTGATGTTGACGCCGCCACCGCCGCCGTCGCCGTCACCGGAAAAGCGGCGCCTATGTCTCGCTTTTTGCTACGCAGGCGAGACAAAAACTGGAGCAAAAATAGAAAGACAACATTCGAGCCACCATTTTGATTCATGCAGGTTGAATAAATCGGGTCAAAAAATGTGAATGTTAGAATAATAAAACGGCTTTCTAAAAAATTCTTCTTTACAACATACCGATCAAATAATTTTTTAAAGACAAAATAAATATTTATCTCTTATTTTAAACATTGCATGCTTCTTTTTAAAAGCTGAAAATTACTTGGTAATCACAAGAAGTTTCGATACGGATAGCTGTTGCAAGGCAAGTTCAGACTAGTCACGGAAAAATGCGCAGTGCATCTGTTAGCTGTAATGCATGCCAGACCGAACCCAAACAAATATACTTGATCGTAACAAGAAATCATTAAAAACTACGAGAGCACATTTGGAAAGACAACTACTGCTCAAAATTACCATAATCAGATACATTACTTGGACAAAGAATTCAACAATCGCCCAGGAAATGCCACAGAAATTGTGATAATCGAGAAGTAACTGGGTACATTTTTATCGCAAGGGGCATGCATGCTGCAAATACTCGAATCCTTTGTTATACTGCTTTTACCGTAGAGGGCGGTATTTGGTTTTTCTAGCCTCGTGTTCAATTTAAACACGTGTAATTCAGATATATCAGCAGGCCCATTCCGATAATGATTGTACCTATAGTAACTCCTTAAATATCAATATTTCTGTGGCTTTTCTTGGACAACTATTGAATTCTTCCTCCAAGTTATGTATCTGCTTACGATAATTTTGAGTAGTTGTCTTTCCAATTGTGCTCTCGTAGTTTTTAATCATTTTTTCTCGTTACGATCACGTCTTTGTTTGGGTTCGTTCTGGCACGCATTACAGCTAACGACGAGGAGCACTGCGCATTTTTCTGAGACTAGCCTGAACTTGCCTTGCAACAGCTATCCATATCGAAACTTCTTGTGATTACCAAGTAATTTTCAGCTTTTAAATGAAGCATGCGGTGTTCAAAATCAAAGAAAAAATATATATTTTGTCTTTTAAAAATAATTTGATCGGTATTTTGTAAAGAAGTACTTTTTAGAAAGCCGTTTTATTATTCAAACATTAATGTTTCTTTCAACCTGATTTATTCATCCTGCCGATCGAGAGACCCGGCCAGTACAGTAGCTAGCTAGCAGCTGGCAATTACAACAACCCCATGGGGCGAACTGCTTTGCAACCCATATTTATATCAGCAGTTCGGATTGATTCAGGATGAGCTAGAATATGATTGGTAACAATTAAATACTTAAGTTTTAAGGTGGATTGATTTTAGTGGTGTGCAAAACTGCAACTTCTTACATATTTCATTATTTTTTTCGGAGCGTGGGTTCTCAAAAAACGAAACCGGGACCCAACGGCAACAGTCGGATCCCGGTGTGATCGACCGTACCGACTCAAGCCTACTTTGAATGTTTGTTTTTTTGTTAATTAAAAAAAAAGTGATATCGGTGGTATCGATATCGTATATCTCGTGTTGATATCGCGTGCATCCAGTAAAAAATCTACAAGGTAATTGACCAATCAGGTTGCAGGGATTCTTCTACCCATCTCATATTATTGTTTTCATTGTATTTCTAAGTGCTCACCTTATACACTTCACTAAAGCCTCCCTTGCCCAGGAGTCTTAATAGTAGATAGCGATCATTGAGAACCTTGTTGTTTTTAAAGGTGGACTGGTCCTCGTTGTGAATACGTTTCAGCTCTCGTATGTGAAGATTCCGTTCTCGTTCTAGCTTCTCCAGTTCTCCCTGTAGATCTGATTCCTCCTGCATGAATGAAAATCATATAGGAAGAAGTTGTAGGAGAGGATTGTCTTCCAAGGGCAGTTGAATCGGTATAGACATGTTCACATGGAACACTTAAGTTTTCTTTTGGGAAAACAATATTTCACATATTTCACTGCTGACAACGGACAGTCAACCTATTCAAAACGTTGAGCACCTTCTACATTCTACCACCCATCCTCTCCTTACTACAACCCATACATATGATATAGTTCTCTTTAGAACTATAAGCTCAAGAAAGATTACACCAGTCCTTCTAGGACAACCACAGTCCTTTTTTAGGACTGCTCAAGAAAGATTTAATACCAACAGTCATTTTCAGGACTCCTCAATCCTCCCCCTCTCACGTGGTGCAACCGTATGCCTACTGTATATATCTACATCACCATGCAAGGCGATACTTATAAGCAGCATCTATTTTACATTCTGTATCTTATAGCACAAAGATAGTGAGTATGCATCGGATCTTTGCTACAGGCAGCTATGTTTTTGAAGCCCACTTACCATTGATTCACACATTATAAAAATAAAAACACTACCTGTGTCAGATGTGAATCAGTCACTAAGATAATCTTGACTTCAAGAGATCACAGAAAATTAAGTAACACAGGATCCAACATAACTGTTAAATACTACAAGTAAATGATACAATACTAAACCATTAGGGTTGAAAATGTATCATAGCTGTGTAATAAGCAAAGAAAAATAAGTAATTGACCGAGTCTTCATGACCGCTAGTCGAGTAATAGAACACATGGTTTCAGTGAATGTCATTTCCAGCATAATTAGGTGGTCTGTTGAAAACAGATCACCTATTGTTTTCGTCAGAATTTTCTTTATTATTTATTTATTATTCTTTATTTTTATTTATTTCCTACACTTTTTTGTGCCTAGGATAACTCAAGTTCAGTTTCGTCAATTTCATTCAATTTTGGCACAGTCATAGGTCTTTGTCATGAGACGTGACAGGAACATTTTCAAGGTCATCAGGTCATCGTGACGTCATCCAAGCGCCATTTTGTGAAATCCCAATATCCATCATATCTTCATGATGCATAAGCAAAGGTCATTCATATTGATATCACATATATTTCAGGTCAAGGGTCAATAGGTCATGTCATCAAAGGTCACATAAAGGTCATGACGCGCACGTACGCGCGCGTCAAAATTTTAAAATGCTCAAAATCACTTAACCATTAAAGGAGAGTACGAATCAGGTCATTTTAAGCATTTCAAAATTTTCCGTCCGTAGGTGTCCCCGCGCGCGTTGCGCGCGCTCACAGCGCGCGGAAAAAGTCAAATTCAAAATGTTTACATGATTTAGATTCCTCTTACCGTAAATGACAATTTACATTAATTTCAGTCACCCTTGACCTTTCATAAGGCCGTGAGCGCGCGTCAAAGTTTAAAATCCGCGCGTGCTGCTATGGGCAATATAATGCAAATTTGATCAAAAACATGCCATTTTAAAAATCAAAATAGCTCTTCAGATAGTCAATTGACCCATACTTTTATATCATGGTTAGAAAAAACATAAGTTGAAGATATGATTTCATGTCTCATTTGACCCTCAATTAACTCATGACGTCATCATAATGGCCTCCGAACTCAAAATATCAATTTGCATATTATGACGTCAGCAGATTTTTGGAAAATTGATTGTATCTCTGTAAATAGTGATCAATTTTCTTTCGAATTTTGATATGTTCTACCTGAGAATATTCTCTACAAATGCAGTCTCCACAATATTTCATTTTGACAAAGGCATCATGGCGTATTTTTGCGATTAAAGGAGGCATGTCAATTTTTCACATTTTGCGTGTATTCTCTATGGGACATGACTTTTTCTCAAAACTGGATTCTACATTCTCGTCTTTCGCGAGCAATATCTCCGTCGTTTTATCTTTGTTTACGCTGAGCTTTGAGTATGTTGTAGCTGAGACAATAAGCTATCACAAGTGTGTCCTTTATTTTTCGATCAGATGCCGGGATCATGCTCATATTTCACTTACAAAGTGGGATTTGAGAATTCCATTTTCCGTTTACGTGTAATCTCTATGTGAAATGTCTTGGTATATCGGTAACGCACTTGACTTCCGACATCGAGGTCCCTGGTTCGAGTCCGGGCGTCTCCAACAATTTTTTTTCTTCACTTTTTTTTCTTTTTGACCTTTCACTGTACCATCTCATTTGAATATTAAAACACTTAGAATCGCAAATAATGTAATAAACAACTATATTTAATTTATTATTACCCTATTATCACTTGATCCATTACTTTTTGCTTGTAATACTTATGGGAGATGACTTTTTCTTAAATCTGGATTCTACATTCCTGTCTTTTGCGAGCAATATCTCCGTTATTTCCGCTTGTTTTTTGTTGATTTTTGAGTATAATGTAGCTGAGACTATATGCTATCTACATCTCCCTCATTTTTTCAATCAGATGTCAGGATCATGCTCACGATCATGATCATGATCATCATGATCATGATCATGATCATCAACATCATCATCATCAACATTATCATTATCATCGTCATCATCGTCATCACCATTACTATCAAGATCATCATCATCATCATCATCATTGTTTACATGTCTATATAACTTCTCCCATTCTCAAATCTATCATAAGACTTAGACAGACCACCTTATTCGTCTTCGTGACGAATTCAAGTCTAGTTTTGATTGTTTCTTGACATTTTGCTGATCCAAACCACCAGTATAGAGCATGATAAACAATTCAGGATTACTCCAAGCCTGTTTCTATCACAATGCATTGCAATATTCGACACTCACTAACAGGTACCTAGTAAACATAACACCAAAATTTAATCTCCAGACCCTCCAACTCAGAACTTAAACTGAGAGTCCATCTGCACAGACCTCCTGCAAAAGAAGTTAATGTTGAACCCTGTTTTAGAGAATGACTAACAAACATACCTTCTTAAATGCGGCTTGTCTTAATTTTGTGATCTCATCTCTCTCATAGAACTCTGCATGATTCATGTACTCTGGTAGAGGTTTGGCAAACCCTTCGTCATTAGGACCGTTCTGTTTGGGCCTGGACTTGGAACTAGGATGGGGACTATTCGGCGGTTTCCTCTTCATGAGGGACTTTCTTTGCTGGTCCAGTTCCTCCCTTTCTTTGGCAATTTTCTCCTGGCGTCTGGTATGGGAATACAGATGCAAAGTCAGATCATTAAACTTATGAAGTGACAGGGTGCTCCAGATTATGAAGTCACTTTTGTGAATGAACGATTAAGTGATTAAACGATAACTCCAAATTTGTGAAAATTTCTTGCCAGGTAAACAATTTTGTTGATTGGCCTGAGCCTGTAATTTATATTGCAAAGTATTTGCTATATAATGTTACTGAATTTATTGCAAAGTTACGGAAGTTACAATAGCCCATTTCTATGTAGAGAGTTGTTATCGGTATCAACATTAAGTTGAGTTGCCGTCAGTTTGGATCAATCACAACTTACTTTCACATGGGACCCTGTTAAATTTCTTGTAAAACACTGGGGGAAATTATGGCTCAAGATGCCTCATATAAAATCTGACAATTTTGTGGTTTGGCTTTGAAACATACTACCAAACATAAGAATGCAACCATCACTTACATTATCAATTATCCTTGTTTGACTGTTATGATTTGTAAGTTTCTTTTCTGGTGTAATAGCGCTCTGATCAGTTTGTCTGTAGTAGCGCTCAATAAGAATCAATTATTAAGAAAAACAACAAGAACTTCTGCATAACTGAGAGCTATGACTGCTTACTTGACAAGATCAGTGAATGCATAGCCATCGTTCCAGGTTTCAACAAATTTGGCCCCTTGTCTTTGAGTAGTGAACTGTCCTAGTCTTAGACGATCCTCCATGCTCTTGGTTCGTGCTTGTTTGTTTTCAGTTGCGGCCTGGTGGTGGAGTGGATGAAGGAAAAAGTTTGATTACTACAAGTTTAAACACCTCCTCTCGTCTCCTTTTATGATCATTGGTCCGATACACCAGACTTTAGGGAGTTACCAATTAATGTGTTGAGAAATTCAGTCAGTGAAACTTGGTGTCCCAACTGCAAGAGACTCAAAAATGTTAAGACTCACAGTTTCCAATGAGGTGGATTTGTGGAAATGGATGGAGGGTACATACATTATGCAAGAACCGTCTGATAAAGCGTGTATTAGTTCTTCTGCTGGGTTCATGACTCTCTATTCTGATTTTTGGAGCACCAAAATCTTCAATTGAGAAGATTCAAAATTCAAAATTATTTCATAAATAATCTGCTTACCTTTTCTATAAGCAGCTGTTTAACCTTTTCTGTACTTCTCTTTGACTGTTCCTTGAACTTATCTAGGAGTTTCTGAGCACTGTCTAACCTCCGTTGTAAATCCTGAGTTGTCTGGAGAAAGGATTACAAACAAACAAAATGGAAAGTTTTGATAATTAAATCTGCAATAGGAGGGAGATGGTTGTTAGTTTTCATGTGCAGAAGGTCTTAATTTGCAGACACCAGACTTGGTGGAAATACCATTAATGGGCGTACAAGTCTGCAAACAGCAAAGCCGTAGTCCCATCAAAAAATACCCCCTAGTCTCTCAGAGTCTTTGGATAAAATAAATGTACAGTAAAGACTTTACAATATGGGGGGGGGGGGGGTACATGTAGGTGAAAATGCAGAGCATTGCATAAGGCCTGTTGGTCATGATCCTGGTGATTGGGTAAATGAACTGTTCACCTCAATATGAACTAAATACTCGCATTCAATCCTTATTTAAAGGGTAATCCAACTCTTGTAAAATCAGAGAAACAGAGTGGCAAAAGTTTGAAATAAATTAGACCAACAGAATGTCTGATATGTGAGATTACTACAGCTATCCAAATTTCAATTTGGCAATTTTATAAGTGGATTGTGACATAGTGATGGATAACTTGGTCATAGGCAAACATATCACGTATGTCTTCCAGAACCTTCACCCTTGAGACACTACTCAAAATATAGAATGGAGAGTATATAATTATTTTTTATTAATATCTTATATTATGATTTTCCTGTTTTCTTGAGTGGTTTGCAATCAAGGTTGGATTCCCCTTTAAACATAAGAATGAAAGAGTTAAAGAGAAGGGCGAGTTCTGGGGAGAGGTGAAAAATAATTTGTAAGCGTTATCATTGTTATTATGCAAGTGTGAAAGAACAACAGAGAGAAAATGTTCCCTGAAAAGCACTGCTCTTCAAACGCTTCATATTCTATATAATACGAGTAACAGCTTAAAAATGAGGTCCACATTTTTATGCCACATGTTTGTGTCGTCCCATACACATCTTTCTGTGTACAGTGCTTGTAACTTTACCAAGACTAGGCCAAATTCCCTATCATTTTGATGATTCCAGAACCTTGCGGTACACACCAATACTTATATGCTAGATAATCAACCTTTTCTGATCGATTCCACAACGTTTCTTTCACAATTCAATCGCATGACCATAACTGGTCTTATCTTTAAACATAAGAATGAAAGATTTAACATGTGATGTGCCGTTTACTTACACTATTAAGTGTTTCTATCGTCTCCTCCTTCACCCTCATATGGGATTGATGTTGTCTTTCTTTCAGTTCCAAATCTTGTAAACTCATGTCAGTCTGAAAGAAAATGATCCATGCAACGCGTGAAACAAATTCAAAATAACACAGGATGGAATCACTACATAATGCCACACTAGTTATCCACTTCAAGACAAAGTATGTAAATATTTTCGTACAAATTAACTAAAATACAGCCCGTCTGTTTGAATAGGAACTGACCACTATGTAATATGAAATAATAAAGAGCATTTGAAAGTAAACCTGCAAATTCATCAACTTAATACGATATATATTTACATGTGCATTTTTCTCTGTATTTTTCCTACAAAGACATAACTGACATCATTTCACATGGTAGAGATACAAAGAATACAGCTATCAGGCTGCATATGATGCGGTGGGGGGCTTCACCTTTTTTTCCACCTATCCTGACTTCTATTTGCAATGATCTTTCATGGGTAAAACTCACTATTCATTTATTGATTATTACAGTACTTTCATTTGTCAAACATGCCTTTGACTTTATCAGAGCGCTACATATATATGTTGCAAATCATATCATATAACAGGCTATCCCTCTTGGCAACTCATACCCATATATGTCCTTATCATAATGCTGATATCTTAAAGCCCCACTGTACTACTTGTAGCTACTTGCTCCCTCTATATAGAAAACAATGCCTAATCGGTGACCATTGGTCCCCCATGATCCTCTTCAGGGTTCGTACACTTACACATTTTTAAAATTCCATGACTTTCCATGACTTTCCATAGCAGGATAATGTAAATTTCCATGACCATTTTCATTGATGTACATGTCTTAATTTAAAGCGTACATCTATACATCATCGCAATACTAGGAAGCAAATCACAAAACTATAAGGCGCACCCCTATTTCGAAGATCCCCCCCCCCCCCCAAAAAAAAAAAAAATCTGAAAAAAAGTAATCTGTCATCTTTAGTTACTACTAACATTGTTACTAGACCTAGGTCTAACATAGTTCACAAGCACTTCAACTGTGCCTCGTATAATGAAAGTGAAAGTATTTTTCGAACACTGAAATAAGACGCGATCTGATCTGGTTAACAAAAAGCCACCAAAAACTAGATGGAACTTCGACTGCGCGCAGTCGAAAATGATGCCTCCTTCATAGAGCAATTTTACAAACCAAAACAGAAGAAATTTTTCAAATTCAAGTTCAATTGTAATCCATTAACAGGTTCTCAGAATATTGTGATTACAAGCAATTGCTCATATACATATATGACCCTTTGATCTTTGACCTCATGACCCTAAAATCTACTCAGTTCATTGGCTCTGCAAGATGTCCTGAGTTAAATAGTAATCCATCTGTCAGTTCTAACGAGAATGCGTTCACAAGCGATTTTTGCATACATAATTAGCCCATGAATTTTGACCTTTGACCTTATGAACCAAGAATCTACTCGGTTCATTGGCTCTGCAAGATACATAAATGATCTAAGTTTGGCAGGAATCCATCAATCTGTTCTAATGATAATACGATCACAAGCTATTTTTGCATACATAATGAGCCGCATGACCTTTGACCTTGACCTCATGACCCCAAAATCTAATCAGTTCATCAGCTCTGCAAGTAACATACATAACCTAAGTTTGGCAGGAATCCATCAATCGGTTCTTGAGATAACGCGATCACGAGCTGTTTTTGAATACATAATGTGCGCTGTGACCTTTGACCTCGTGACCCCAAAATCTAATCAGTTCATCGGCTCTGCAAGTAACATACATAACCTAAGTTTGGCAGGAATCCATCAATCGGTTCTTGAGATATCGCGATCACGAGCTGTTTTTGCATACATAATGAGCCCTGTGACCTTTGACCTTTGACCTTGTGACACCAAAATCTAATCAGTTCATCGGCTATGCAAGATACATACATGACCAAAGTTTGGCAGGAATCCATTAATCGGTTCTTCAGATAACGCGATCACGAGAACGGGACGTACGTACAGACGTACGGACGGACAACCAGAAAACATAATGCCTCCGGCTACTTCGTAACGGAGGCATAAAAAGCCAACATTGGTCTTTTTGTTAACATCAGATCGGCTCTCATTTCAGTGACAGTGTTCGAAAATAATTTCATTTTATTACAAGGCACAGTTGAAGTGCTTGTGAACTAAGTTAGACCCAGTAACAATGTTGTTTTTTAAACTAAAGATGACAGAATTTTTTTCCTCCGAGTCCAAACAGAAATGTGGACAGGCTAGTTTTGCGTGGTGATTCGTTATCCCCTGTGTAAGTGAGCTGCATCATACAGGTGAGTGAGCTGAAGACACGGCAGAGCTTCGGCCGGAAAAGGGCCTTGTGACAGGGCATAATTTATCGAGACCGGGAAAAAACGTGAAAAAAAAACTCTCTTCCTTTCAAATTAGGAACGTAGTTTAACTTCAAATAGTAGATCCTATTCTTTATTTGCATTATGTAATTCATGTTGAGACACAGAGATTTTTGAAAACCACTAAAAATTAGCATTTGAGGACTCAAATATCCTGTACCTGACTATATAAAGCGCACCCCCGACTTTTTATATTTTGCTGACGGAAAAAAGTGTGCCTTAATTGCGGACCTTGGGGAAAGCAGCAACCACGAGGCTAGGCTAGCTAACTGGCTGTATGCTCGCGCTCGCACAATGGACGCCAAATGTGGAATCAAATGCGATTCAGGGTTGCGATATTCGAGTAAAGAGCAAACAATTTTTAAAGGGGTTCTTAAGAATACACGAGTGGCTCATGATGCATAGTTATTTACATTTAAATTATTGTTTGATGAATATTCTGTGGTAAAACGCCTTCTTTCAAACTTTTAATCAAAATCAAAGCACAAGCTCGATCAAAAAGTAATCGTACAGCGTGCATGCAGCATTTGTGTATGTACACACACCGGCACCACGCACCGCACCTGTCACTGCAAGTCATTTACGCACACAAACACCTTGCATACATGTACAGTATGAAAGACACAATAGACACGATACTAGTAGGTCCTAAAGATATTGCATGTAATTTATTACGAAAAAGGTCCTGTGAACCACAGATTTTACAAAATGTTTTTTTCTTTGTTCACAAGACAAATTAAATGCCATTTTAACAAACATCTTGAGAAAAAAAAAGATTTTCCCTGACTTTCCAGAAGAAATGGCTGAATTCCCTGACTTTCCCTGACTTTTTTCTTCTGGAAAAAACATTTTTAATTTCCCTGACTTTCCAGAAATTCCCTGACCCGTACGAACCCTGCTCTTTTTCTTATGTTAATTGAGAGCCGAATTGATGAGATAGCCACCTGTCAGTGACCACCCTGGGTGGGCGAATCCCTCCTAGCCAAGCGAGTACAGACGGCCTTTAAGTTACGGTTTATCTTGTATACCTGAGTTGATATAGAGCTGCTATCTGAAAACCTTGGTCTTGCTGGCTTTGGTGATTGTGACGAGTGGGAGATGTAGTCATTGCTGTTACCACATGGTGAAGACATAATTTGCTGTAGATACAAATAATAAAAGTAAATAAAACAATCACATGAATTACTGCACGCTTGTACGTTCCTCGACTCATAAATGACATTCGCATGTGCATCCTAAATTGTATACACCGTACCTGCAACTTGAAAGTATGATACTCAACATTTTGTTTAAGCTGGCAGTTACAGCACATTCATGTTATATGTCATTCCTGAAATATTTGAATTAACGGAAATACTAATTATTTGAACATGACATTTATATGAATGTTAATGGCCCTAATTTCAAAATCTCCACTATACTCGGGGTAAATTTTCAAAGGTTTTATTAACAATAAACTGACAGGACTAAATGTACATTTATAAATAACATAAAACAATGCCATGGAATATGAATGTATCTGAGAACTTGTCCATAATTTATAGCCAAGTGATGACTCGTGATGACTCATGATGACTTTCGATTGTCATTGTATGAATACAGATATATGCAAGTCATTGACTCATTATCAACATGAAAATTATAACAAGTCACAAATGTTTGACACTGTATTCTCGACTGCTCAAAAACCGGTTATCAATAACAAATGCTTAATTTCTATGGCAAATTTTTTCTCAGCCAATCGATGCCACAATTTCAGTAGCTTATAGCAGTTATTTTAAATTGTTATTGATAACAAGTTTTATAAAACATGACCCAAAAACTTAGGACTCATGTTCTAGTGGATACGTCACAGGATTGTTGATCACAAGGATCGTCGGTTTGAGTCCCGCTGCAGCACAAAGGTCCTCTGGCAAGCTATTAATCTACATCTGCCACCCTCTATCCAGGGGTAGTAAATCGGTACCACGTAGGAATACATTTTTCCTTGAATGCTTTTGGTGCCTAGAGGCAGGCGGGCTAAAGCCAGGGTGATAATACTAGTTTGTTAGGCTCCTTGGGCATCTCCTAGAATAGATACATGCCCAATATGAGTGTAGCTATTATGATTGTTTTTATTAAAGCTGCTAAAATTCCTTGGAGACAGAGATAAGATAACTTACACTAGGATATGCGCTGGGTGGAGGTGACTTGGGTAAGATACCTATTCCAAGACTGGTTCTTCCTGGACTTAATGATGTTGCTGCCTGGAAATTCAAAGTACATCGATTGACATTGATTAGTATGACATGTCAGATCAATTAGTAATACTATGACAGCATGGAAAAACAGTTGTTTATCTAATAATGACATACAGAAAGAAAAAAAAAGAAAAAAAAAGTTGCCCATGGAAAGCGAATGGCAAAAATTAATTAACCAGGTAGCAAGCTGTTTGATGAACATTGGGTTGGCACTGGATCACTTACCTTGAAATATTCACTAATCTTCTTTGGACCTAAAATTAGGAGAAAATGAAATGAAATAGATATGATGTAATCTTTATCCAGTAGTTATCGGTACATTAACTATGCTAACAACAACAACAAACACAAATTAGTGTATTGTAACAATTATTTCTAACTTCGCACTTCACATTAGAAGATATATGTTACTGAAGTATTACACAAAGAACTCGAAACAGATACATTTGAAGTTTGAATATGTTACTTTCATTCCGTAATTCGAGCCAGAGTTAATGATCATCATGAATCCACCAAGACATCACCAAAAGATTTTAATTCAGGATATTATTCACTTTTACAATACCAGGGTATGCCCTTAGATGATTAGATCCTTATACAAATGTCCTGCAAGGAATTCACACTTGCAATATACTTTCATTAAACACAGTGAAAGTGAAATCATAAGTAGAGCTCACATTCATATATAAATAGCAGAATTCACAGAACATTTTAGCACGTGGCCTCATTATACTCACGTGCACTTATTAAATGTCCTTGTTTTATCTTTACATGCACTGAAATTTTCTCCAGTATATTAATGTATTGTGAAATACACTCGTACGATGATTCAGAACTATATTCATGCATCTCTATAAATCATGATAATTGTAGAATTGCAATTTTACCCGATGGATCAATATCTTGTCCTTGTCCTTTTCGTTTCCTCTTCTTTCTCTCCTTTTCTGGGGTTTCTGCCTGCATGACCTGTAAAAATGAAATCAGAATCGTTGTAATAAATGACAACCTGCAGGTAATAATACTTCAATCTTAGGACAAGTCAAATGAAATTAGGCCTGAGTCATGTCGGGATTTTCATAAACCGGGTCCCGACGGCCTTGTACCGATCGGGACCCAGTGTCCCGAAAATCAGCTCGCAGGATTTGTCACTTGCCTCTATAAAAAGCGCATATCATCAGTATGTCCCTTAAAAGTGACCTTTTTTATCAATCAAATAAATCAACACATGCATACCTCGGCTCAGATCGGTATATTCTTCCATTTGACATTATTTTCATCCATGATTGGCGATGTTTAGTGCCATTTTCATGCCTCTAAGAGTAAAAAAACTGGGGCAGAAATATAAACAACATTCGAGCCGCCATTTTGATTTATGCAGGTTGAATAAATCTGGTCAAAAAATATGACTGTTAGAATAATAAAACGGCTTTCTAAAAAATTCTTCTGTACAATATACCGATCATATAATATTTTAAAGACAATATAAATATTTATCTCTTATTTTAAACATCGCATGCTTTTTTTTAAAAGCTGAAAATTACTTGGTAATCAAGAAGTTTCGATAAGGATAGCTGTTGCAAGGCAAGTTCAGACTAGTCTCGGAAAAATGCGCAGTGCTCCTCGTAATTAGCTGTAATGCGTGCCAGAACGAACCCACACAAAGACGTGATCGTAACGAGAAAAAAATCATTAAAAACTACGAGAGCACAAATGGAAAGACAACTACTGCTCAAAATGACCATAATCAGATGGATAACTTGGACAAAGAATTCAATAATCACCCAAGAAATGCCACAGAAATTGTGATAATCGAGGAGTAACTGGGTACATTTTTATCGCAAGGGGCCTGCTGCAGATACTCGAATCCTTTGTTATACTGCTTTTTACCGTAGAGGGCGTTATTCGGTTTTTAGCCTCGTGTTCAATTTAAACGCGTGTAATTCGGATATTGCAGCAGGCCCTTCCGATAATGATTGTACCTACAGTAACTCCTTAAATATCACTATTTATGTGGCTTTTCTTGGACAACTATTTTTTCTTCCTCCAAGTTATGTATCTGCTTACGATAATTTTGAGTAGTTGTCTTTCCAATTGTGCTCTCGTAGTTTTTAATGATTTTTTTCTTGTTACGATCACGTCTTTGTTTGGGTTCGTTCTGGCACGCATAACAGCTAACAAAGGGGCACTGCGCATTTTTCCGAGACTAGCCTGAACTTGCCTTGCAACAGCTATCCGTATCGAAACTTCTTATTACCAAGTAATTTTCAGCTTTTAAAAGAAGCATGCGGTGTTCAAAATCAAAGAAAAAATATCTATTTTGTCTTTTAAAAATTATTCGATCGGTATGTTGTACTTGTAAAGAAGTACTTTTTAGAAAGCCGTTTTATTATTCAAACATTAATGTTTCTTTCAACCTGAATTACCCGGCCAGTACAGTAGCTAGCTAGCAGCTGGCAACAACAACCCCATGCATGCAGCGAACTGCCTTGCAACCCATATTTATATCAGCAGTTCGGATTGATTTAGGATGAGCTAGAATATGATTGGTAACAATTAAATACTTAAGTTTTAAGGTGGATTGATTTTAGTGGTGTGCAAAACTGCAATTTCTTACATATTTCGTTATTTTTTTTCGGAGCGTCGGTTCTCAAAAAACGAAACCGGGACCCAACGGCAACGGTCGGGTCCCGGTGTGATCGACCGTACCGACTCAAGCCTAAATGAAATGCATGTATGTTAAAGATCGATATATTCCCCTACAACTATTTTGTAGGAGTTGATTTAAAGTATGCGAGACGACGTAGCACCAGACTTGTACTACATGTACACTCTTTTACAAAGCACTGAACATAGCCAAGTATTAATAGGCCTCTGAGCCATAGAAACCATTATTTTCATCGATTTTGTGAACTGATCTATTTTCTCATTTCGGGCTATTCTACCGACTCTGAAACAAACTTAGTATGAATCACGAATATCATACACTGTCATACTAATATCAATGAATGATTTGCCAATAAATTCCTTATTCAAACAAGGAATTCCGAGCAATCACATATTCTTTGACTTCAAACAATGAACCCCATATGACATCTTAGAACTCAAACCTTAATATCATATTGAATTGCAACCTCAGGTCCTAAACCTATTTTTGATGAAGTAGAGCCTGAAGCAAATGTCGCTGGAGGCCTGGAACACTAAACGTATGTACTTCCTACCGTAGGTCCAGGGTGCTCCAGAAACAAAATTTTAAAACTCTAAAGAGGAAAATTCATACTTTCCACTGCTACATCTATAAACCCCTTGTGGACTACCCTAAGATCAACTAAACCATCACAGAAGATTTCGCATTAAATAAATCTGGTCGTTTGCTGCTCTCTACTTGCCGACAGGAGGACTGCATTTGTTGATTGTTGATTGTTGTTGGCAGTAGAAGAGCAGTAGAAGATAGCTACATTATAAGTTTGACCAGAGCCATGTATACACAGAGTTTGGCCAACTTGGTTTCAGTTGGACATACCATAGCATATGTTCATTTATTTTGTACTTGCCCTACAAAGCAGTTCTTGCCATACTCAAACCAGGTTGGTCAATATTTAGGCATGTTTAGCGTTTGACCCTAACCCAACGTACGCAACAACCAGATGCTGGTGATTTTACGTCACGGACAGATGCAGATGCAGAATTTCTCCTAATATGAGTCTGAGTTTCACCATGACTATATTGGTTTAGGAGCACTGTTAGGTTATTTGACGAGTGCCTACACATACCTCTAAATCATCACTGGGTGAGCCGCGGCTACAAGTGCTGGTGCTATGATTAGAATCATCAGCTATCATGATGGGCTGCTGCTGAGAACGGTTGCCTTTGATGCGGGCTTCCAGCAGCTCCAGCTTCTGTGGATCAAAATGCCTGAACTCCTGCATGATGGGACCTTCGTCCTCGCTAGTTACCGTACGAAACAGATCTCCTACGATGACAGTATGATCGGCAGTCTTCTAGGGAACAGTTTTGCTTCACTGGCATAAGGAAATAAAAGGAAATATTATATTAACACATCAACTCCTGAATCGTCCCATTTCCGTAGGCTAAAACCAGGAACCACTTAGTTCCCGTCGGAAATGGGATCATCAAGTTTAGAGAACATCCATTTTGAAAGTAAGTTACCGGCTAATACCATTAACATCGAGGCTTCATTAAGTGGTGAGGTGGTATACCAGAGCAGGTATTTCATGACATAAAGTTTAATATGGTTCACACTTCTGTATCTTAATAACACAGAGCTAAGTGTAGAACCTTCGCTGAGCAAAGGTGCCATTCATTAAAACAAAACAAACATGGCATATCTACTTCAATTTGAAAAGCCCAACAAAAAATTTGGATACACATGTCTGTAAAATTGAGATATTGTTAACAGGTAGACTCTATGCGACTACGTCCATTTTGATTTTAAGTCCGTTAATAGATTCAAATACCATGGACAGTATGGGACAGGGTTTTTTAATTTTGGCTACGAAAGAGAAACCCAATTTTTTGACTATTTGTTCCATAATTATTTTCACTTTTATCAATACCATTGAAGTACATTTTGTTACAAAAAAAAGAAGAAAAAAATCTCAACCAAAAAAAATGAGAAAAACCCTGAAAAATAAAATGTTGCCATGGCAATTAATATCAGATCCAACTCATTTTCATTGTGCTAGAGGTCTACGTAAAGTCTTTAAAATAGAGACTTTGCCACCAAGCGCCGAGGAAAAACCCAGACTCTCCAGAGGCATGAGCCAGCATAATTGGCATGGGCATCGTTTCACAAAACCGTCTTAAAGTAAACAAAAGTTAATCAACATTCGATTTCATTCCAAATGTGTGTATTATATCTAACATGCATTTCAATGAGATGTCGGCGAACTTGTACCTAGTATTAGGGTGTCTGATCGCGCACCCGATGTTGTGTGCTAAAATACTTCCCATAGAGATTGCACGCATCCCTATGCAGTCTACGTGCATTGCGCGACCATGAAAATTGGTCAATGATTTTATGAAAAAAATTGAAATTCAAACCTTTGGGGCTTGTGATCCTGAAGGTGAAACTCAATAAATGAGGTGTCATATGAAAGAGCAGGTTTTTCTCCATATTCCCCAAAGGGGCGCACCCCCGAAATTCTAAAAATATCTTGGTCAAAACAGCGATTTAAATGTTGTTTGCATCCTAGCTCCAAAATTTGCCACTTTCCTGAGCTGCGCCCCCCGGGCTTATGTCCAGCTAGACGTAAAGGAAATATGTATGCACTTATTTTTTCGCTAGCCCCAAGAGATCACTCGCCCCAACAGTTTAAAAATACCCTTCCCACATTTTTGGAATCAGCTAATTAGGGAGGCGTGAGCTCCGCTCAGTCCAAACCATGGTTACATCGCGTAACATGTGCGCTTATAGTGAATGAAAGTATGGATGGCCGTTCCCACCATAAACCCCGGAAGTGAATACACGTTATAGTCAATGGCAATATCGCGGAGACATTGCCATTGACTATAACGTGCATTCACTTCCGGGTTTTTTGTGCGACGAACGCTAACCATACTAGTCAATGGCACATGTCGCGGAGACAGCGTAGCTCAAGCTTGCAAGTCGCGCATTGGCTTAGCAGCATGCGTACGATATGCATACGCTTGCATATCGCGCGATACAGCTGTTTGGCTAAATTTAGCAAAACAACATCACTCTGCGTGGACGTCTTTTTCGTCGATTTTGACCAAAATGATATGAATATACCAGCATTTTGGAGGGGCTGTATCTTTTGATTGAAACATCGGTGAAGCTTCAAATTTGAAATGTATTATTCTGATTACACTTTTTATTCAAATATCAAACAAAAATGGTGAAAAACGATCCCAAATTGAAAATTGAAAAATCGTTCAGACACCCTACTAGTATCACCAATGATGATTTCGTAAAATGATGTCAATGAATGGAGCTCCCCACATGGAAACTGGCCAAAATCTACTCTTTTAATTCAGAAACTGACATCACAATGGAGCGATCATGTGTGTGTCTCTACTGGCCATCGAAGACAAAGCCTGTGCGATAGGACACTTATTTTTTTGACGCACAGAAAATAAAAAGTCCTAGAGTCTAGGCCTAGAATTTTTAAGGAAAATGGTGCAGATTCTGCATTCGTAAAACTCAGACGAGTATTTTGGAGGACCAACCAAGTGTCAGAGACGCCAAGTTCAAAGATCAGCTAGATCTACTTATATTTTTGATGCACAGAAAATAAGCACTCCTGGAGTCTAGGCCTAGAATTTTTAGGAAGAATGGTGCAGATTCTGCATTCGTAAAACTCAGACGAGTAATTTGGAGGACCAACCAACCAAGTGTCAGAGACGCCAAGTTCAAAGATCAGCTAGATCTACTTATGTTTTTGATGCACAGAAAATAAGCAGTCCTAGAGTCTAGGCCTAGAATTTTTAAGAAAAATGGTGCAGATTCTGCATTCGTAAAACTCAGACAAGTAATTTGGAGGACCAACCAACCAAGTGTCATGTCAGAGACGCCAAAGTTCAAAGATCAGCTAGATCTACTTATGTTTTTGATGCACAGAAAAAAAGCAGTCCTAGAGTCTAGGCCTAGAATTTTTAAGAAAAATGGTGCAGATTCTGCATTCGTAAAACTCAGACAAGTAATTTGGACGACCAACCAAGCAAGTGTCAGAGACGCCAAAGTTCAAAGATCAGCTATGCGCGACATCGACATACTCATGACTCTGCACGCGAGCGCGGGTATAACGTACGTTAAGCGTTTTTTCGAAATCGCGCGCATGAGTCGTGCGGGAGAGCGTTTTCAGACACTACGTCACGCATAATGCGTGACACAATGGTACTAGGCCTACTACGTACTTGGTAACAAGTTAGCTCTGAACTTCTGAATTGTGAATCATGTGAATGTGATTCAGTGATTGTGAATCATAACAAAAATAAGAATTTGTCATAATGCCAGACAAATAATCTATTTTGTTGATATCAACCTGCATGTTCACTTTTAAATTTTGTATAGATAGGCCTACCTAATACTCAACAGGCTAAATTTTTCACCATGCAACATTTGTCGGCCATGTATCTGTCTGCTTGGTCGAAGGAGGGCCCTGCTAAACTAGCACTGCAGCTGCACACACGAGCACAACACAACGCATTTACCTGGCCGAAGTCACATCAGACAGCACCGCACAAAATACATGTGAAGTCGCGAAAAATACTCTCACATAGCGAGTAAACATCGCACGATTTCACGACTAATACTTGACAGAAATTAACCATTCAGTTGCAGTTAGGTCATTTAACACACATTTCATCATATAACTCAATATCTTTGCAAAATCATATTATTCAAAGGACAAATTTTGTGGCTGAATGTGCTTACCTTCGTGCTATTTTTCGGTGAAAACAGTTCATCATGACGTCACACAATTCATGGACTTGATAATCGATAATCGGTCAGTTCGCGGGGTTTCCTCGCGGACTTCTTGCCGAATGCATTCTCCAAAGGAAGTACGTGAGTCTCAATGAGAGGTAGTTGATTTTTGAGAATATAAAGCAAGCATTAGCTTTGTACCCAGATTCTTACAATAAAAAATCTAAAGTTTTACTGAAAAAACAGTTTCCACCATCGACTAGGCAAAATATTGAAGGAAACTGCAAGACAATTGTGAATAAGGTTACTGACCTTGACCTAAATGTTTACGACACACCCGTCTGGCTAGTGGAAAAGTCCAATGAACCTCAGCGCGCACGCATAACCCTCAGACGACCTTTGACCCAATAATCGATAAAATGTCAATGAGGCATGAAGATCAATCTCATTTGCATATTGGGTGTGAACTTTCTGACCTTTAAAGGTTGCATGGTTGCGGCGGCGTGCAGATGGATTTATTTGTGTTAGCAAAAACGGGATTTCGCGCGAAAGTGCAGCAATATTCTTTGTTGCTGAATTTCTTGAGGCCATTGTTCCCCGCCCCCCCCCCCCCCCCCCCCCACTCAGAGGTCGGAATGACCGCATGCGTTTCGCCAAAATGTCCGGTAAAGGGGTACTTTTCGTGCAACAAAGTCCGGCCCGAGAATTGTAAAAAAAGGGGTGTATTTGACTTTTCACCCGGAGATTTCTTTAAAAAGGGGATGTTTTTCTTTTTTTTCTCTCATCTCTTTGGACTCCTGAGAAATTATTCCGAATTCAGTAGGGGGGTACATTGAGCATTTTCCTGATTTAGGGGGGTCTCCAAGGCAGGAAAAGCCCGCGAAAAGCCCGCGAAAGGGGGGTTCGGAAATATAGGCAGTCCTCAGATAGGGGGTGCTTTCAAAAAGAGGGTACGAGCATATGCGCAGGGGCGTCGCCAAAGGGGGGGGGGGGGTGTGGGGGGTGCGACACCCCCCCCCCCCCCACCTGTCAGGATATTGTCGGTAAAATTGCGCTGCCGTCGGGAAAAAGATAAAAAAGAGAGGGAAAAAAAGAGAGGGAAAAAAAAGAGAGGGAAAAAAAGAGAGGGAAAAAAAAAGAGAGGGAAAAAAGAGAGGGAAAGGGAAAGAAAAGAAAAAAAGAAAAGAAAGAAAGGAAAAGAAAGGAAAGAAAGGAAAAGAAAGGAAAGAAAAGAGGAGAAAGAAAGAGAAAAAAAGAAAAAGAGGGAGGAGAGGAAAGAAAGAAAAAGAAAGAAAAGGAAAAAAGAAGAAAAAAGAGCGAAGGGAAACAAAAGAAACGGGGGAAGAAAGAGAGGAGAGAGAGGGGAGGTAAGAGTCTGAGAGAGGAGGAGTGGGAGTAAAAGATAGAAGGGGGTTGTTGGGTGGAGTCGTCTCGTCGAGGGAGCAAGAAAGACACGGGTAAATAATTATGTTGCTGTGTCGGGTCAGCTGTGTCGGTATTCTTGCTCGATCCTCGTGTACTATATCAATGCAGAAGTTTGAAGTCGGTGAGATGTATACCGTCGGTCGGCCGACAAGTTTTTTTTCCCTACGAACTGTGACTTCTTATCCGCTGTGACGACTTCGAGAGAGACTACAACTACAATACTTGTATTTTCTCGAAGTTTCGCTTTCCTACACCCACAACAAAAAGTGAGTCACCCTTACTCAAATTGATGAGTCACTGGTTTGTCCGTACAGCGAAACACTTGAAGGATCATGTGAGTCACTATGACTCGATACAAATGAGTCTTATTTATCTAAGACTCACTTGAAGTGAGTCTTAGAGACTCATTTGTATCGAGTCATAGTGACTCACATGATCCTTCAAGTGTTTCGCTGTACGGACAAACCAGTGACTCATCAATTTGAGTAAGGGTGACTCACTTTTTGTTGTGGGTGTATAAAATCAGCTAAAGGAATCAGAGCAGGGGCGGATCCAGCTTTTTATAAAGGGGGGGTTGGGGTGGTATGCGAGGGAGCGTAGCGACCGAGTCCAAGCGAGCGGAGCGAGCGAGGGGGGAGGGTGTGGGAGGGGGGTTCCCCCCTCCCACAGTAGGGAAAATTTTTGAAAATCTGTGTGTGAAAATGGCGTTTTCTTGCGATAAGATTTTAAAAAATGGTCCCCGGATTTTTTTTTTTGGGGGGGGGGGTTGCAACCCCCCCAATCCCCCCCTCTAGATCCGCTTCTGCAGAGGTTTAAAAATTTCGGGGAAACTAAATTCAAACAAGAGTCAACAACGGTACGACGAATCGTCTTCCTTTCTTTATATTGTGATGAAACGCCAAAACTTCCGCGCTTCGCGCGAGAGTGGGAAACTGAATGCAGACAAATAGGGCTTATTAAAAGTCGAAAACGGTACAACGAATCGTGTTCTTTCTCTAATAAAGTGACGAAACGTCAATGCTTTTGCGCTTCGCGCGAGAGGGGAAAACTGAATTCAGATGAATAGGGCTTAATAAGATTCGAAAACGGTATACGAGGAATCGTCTTCCTTTCTTTATATTGTGATGAAACGCGAAAAATTCCGCGCTTCATTTAGACAAGTCGAGAACGGTACGACGAATCGTCCTTTTTCTCTAATAATTTAAGGAAGCTTCAAAGTTTCCGCGCTTCGCGAGAGAGGAGGAAACTGAATTCAGACAAAGTTAATAGGGCTTAGTTAGAGTCGAAAACGGTACATCGAATCGTATTCTTTCTCTAATAATTTAAGAAAACGTCAAAGCATTCGCGCTTCGCGCGAGAGGGGGAAACTGAATTCAGATGAATAGGGCTTAATAAGATTCGAAAACGGTACGAGGAATCGTCTTCCTTTCTTTATAATTATTGTGATGAAATGCCAAAAAATTCCGCGCTTTGCGCGGAAGGGGAAAACTTCATTTAGACAAGTCGAGAACGGTACGACGAATCATCTTCTTTCTCTAATAATTTAAGGAAACGTCAATGCTTTCGCGCTTCGCGCGAGAGGGGGAAACTGAATTCAGATGAATAGGGCTTAATAAGATTCGAAAACGGTACGAGGAATCGTCTTCCTTTCTTTATATTGTGATGAAACGCGAAAAATTCCGCGCTTCGCGCGGAAGGGGAAAAACTTCATTTAGACAAGTCGAGAACGGTACGACGAATCGTCCTTTTTCTCTAATAATTTAAGGAAGCTTCAAAGTTTCCGCGCTTCGCGCGAGAGGAGGAAACTGAATTCAGACAAAGTTAATAGGGCTTATTTAGAGTCGAAAACGGTACGTCGAATCGTATTCTTTCTTTATAATTATTGTGATGAAATGCCAAAAAATTCCGCGCTTCGCGCGGAAGGGGAAAAACTTCATTTAGACAAGTCGAGAACGGTACGACGAATCGTCCTTTTTCTCTAACAATTTAAGGAAGCTTCAAAGTTTCCGCGCTTCGCGCGAGAGGAGGAAACTGAATTCAGACAAAGTTAATAGGGCTTATTTAGAGTCGAAAACGGTACGTCGAATCGTATTCTTTCTCTAATAATTTAAGGAAACGTCAAAGCATTCGCGCTTCGCGCGAGAGGGGGAAACTGAATTCAGATGAATAGGGCTTAATAAGATTCGAAAACGGTACGAGGAATCGTCTTCCTTTCTTTATAATTATTGTGATGAAATGCCAAAAAATTCCGCGCTTTGCGCGGAAGGGGAAAACTTCATTTAGACAAGTCGAGAACGGTACGACGAATCATCTTCTTTCTCTAATAATTTAAGGAAACGTCAATGCTTTCGCGCTTCGCGCGAGAGGAGGAAACTGAATTCAGATGAATAGGGCTTAATAAGATTCGAAAACGGTACGAGGAATCGTCTTCCTTTCTTTATATTGTGATGAAACGCCAAAACTTCCGCGCTTCGCGCGAGAGTGGGAAACTGAATTCAGACAAATAGGGCTTATTAAAAGTCGATAACGGTACAAGGAATCGTGTTCTTTCTCTAATAATTTGACGAAACGTCAAATGCTTTCGCGCTTCGCGCGAGAGAAGGAAACTGAATTCAGATGAATAAGGATTAATAAGATTCGAAAACGGTACGTCTTCCTTTCTTTATATTGTGATGAAACGCGAAAAATTCCGCGCTTCGCGCGGAAGGGGAAAACTTCATTTAGACAAGTCGAGAACGGTACGACGACTCGTTTTTTTTCTCTAATAATTTAGTCAGAACTTTCGCGCTTCGCGCGAGAGTGGGGAACTGAATTCAGACAAGGAGGGCAAGGGGGAACTGAATTCAGATGAATAGGGCTTATTAAGAGTCGAAAACGGTACGACGAATCGTCTTCTTTCTCTAATAATTTAATGAAACGTCAAAACTTCCGCGCTTCGCGTGGGAGTGGAGAACTGAATTCAGACAAGGATTAAGAGTCGAGAACAGTACACCGAATCGTCTGCTTTTTCTCATAATTTAATGAAACGTCAAAGCTGGAGGGGGGAACTGACTCAGAAAAGGATAAACAGTCGAGAACGGTACAGCAAATCGTCTTCTTTTTTTATAATAATTTAATAAACCGTCAAAGCTTTCGCGCTTCGCGCGGGAGGGGGTGGGGGAAACTTCATTCAGCCAAGGATTACCAGTCGAAAACGGTACAATTAATCTTCTTTTTTTCCTAATAATTTAAGAAAACGTCTAAGCTTCCGCGCTTCGCGCGGGAGGCCCATCACCCACACCCCCTAAAGAGCGCGCTTTTAAGTGATTCTCTTGCTCACTACCGCCCCTCCCTAAAATAAGATCCTAGCTCCGCCCCTGCATTAAAATATATAGCTATCATGCTGACTTAATTGAAGAAATAATTCGTATATTTATGTCATCGAGGAAAATGACCATTTTGCGCATGTGCAAGTACTATAGATAGTCCATAGGAAAAACAATTTAGCCTTCGCCCCAAGGTTTATAGGGTTGAATTTGTAGATATTGGACATTTAATTTTGTCGGTAATTGGTGGCTAGTTTTGTCGGTAATCGTTGGCCTCTACACCCCCCCCCCCCCCCCCCCCCCCACTGAAAAAGGTCTAGCGACGCCCCTGCATATGCGTACCCTAAATAACACTGAGTGGGGGGGGGGGGGGCCGGGCATTGTTCACGCTCTGTAGCTGATACAGTCCTGGGACATGCAGGTACAGCTCTAATATTTTTCTCCAATCTTTTAACCTGTCTTTAATCCCCAAAGTCTTTAACTCTGTCTATATCTCTTTCTGTTTATATGTCTCTGTCGCTCACTGGGTCTCTGTTTCCCCATCTTTCATTCTCTCACATAATTCTCCTCTCTTTAGCTGCCATAATCTTTCTCTCTCTCTCTAGCTCTCTCTCCCTTGCTCTTTCATTCTTCCTCCTATCCCTTCCATTTTCATATTTACAATCTTCGTTTCGTCTCCATCTTCTCTATGCTGGCATGGAGACCATTGCCTTTTGACCCCCCCCCCCCCCCCCCCCCCTCCTCCTCCTTCAACCGACCATTATGTAGTAAATAAACGTAGTGGAGAACGGGTAACGACAAAGAAATTACCATTTTGTGTAAAACTTGTCCATTAAACAGGAATACAACAAAGTAAACACAACATTGTTATTGTGCTAGAGATGTTTCAATCGTCTTTTATTGTTAAACAATGTTTGCACAGGGGGTGGTGTAACTTTATCATTATCAATGAATGCAATATTGATACATTAAACGATTGTTAATTTTATATATGAAATATTTAATCCAGTAATACACCATAGCCGATACAGCTCAATACTAGGATTTCATTTTAAGTCTAATACAAATTCAAAGCGTAAAAACAGCAACGTTTCCATTGGTTAATATTATTGCAAAGATATACTGGGACTACTGTTTCTCCATTCTGAGTTACACTGCCATATTAATATATCAATGAAATAAAAATTTGTGATGGTGAAGTAATGAAACATTTATTCTTCCAATTCCCTCTATTTCTTTTCTATTTGTTTCTTTGTTATTTTTGTCTGCAATATATTCCACTTGATAGAGACATTTAAACCTTCCTCTCCGAACCATGCACCCCGATCAATAGAAAGAAATAGATCAACAACACCTATATAATCACAAAGACCCACACCTTAATAATAAAGACTGTTAGCAATTCAATATGAACAGGAAATTAGGTCCATACTTTTTCGTAGAGAGGTTTGAACAATAATGACTTTGCCCCTTAACCTTTGTATGTATTCCATTAAGAAATGACAGACAGTGAAACCTATATAGGAAGTTATAATCATAGCAGTAAGTCAGCCACCATACGGCCTACAAAGTCACCCTTGTTTCCAAAGATGATAGAATGAGCAAAATTACGATGACCAAACATGACAAGATTCCAGAAACACCCCCTCCCCCTCCGCTCATTTTAAAGTGACTTGGTAACATTGTTGAAGGTTGATGAAAAAATTGCTTAATTCTTGTATAAAATGTTACTTACTATATTCCTTCTATACTGTACTAACCCTCTGACATGAAAACAATCCTGAACAAAATTCTCAAACCACGAAGATATCAGTTCTATATGGTTTTCTTTGAAGGCGTCGATGTACGACACCCTCTAACAGTGATTAACAGTAAATTCTCCCAACCATTTTTGAATTTCCCCAACCGTTTTTCCATGAAAAAAAGACATAAAACAGGCTATAAAAAATCTTTCAACACTTAAATGTCTGGAATGGAATGTAGAGGCATTGTATTGCTTTGTGAGATTTCCATTCACCTAAAATGTAATTAAATTGTAATAATATAGTTGGGAGAATTAAGGAATCGATCAGATCAGTTTTTCCCAATTTGTACCTTGAATATAATGGTCCGTTTTCACTCAAATTTTCAGATTATCTTTATATGTACATCTAGCATTGAAGTCACTTACTTAGCACCATTATTTCTCATCTGAACAATGTTACCAAGTCCCTTTAAGGAGACATTGAAACGCCATTTAGCAACCCTCTTCGGGCAATCCGATGTTGCATAACTCCCAACGGACACTGGGGTCGGTTGTGTAGCACCAGGCGAAAGCGGTCCTGCCGCCGGGGTTGCGGCAGAGGTTGTGGTTCCCGAGGCCAGAGCTAGGGTTGTTTTCTGGCGTGACGCTGTGACGTTGGGGCGACTGGGAGGTCCAGTTTTGGCACTCGCGACCGTTCCGGGTAGTCGAGACGTCTCCTCGGTAGTCAGCGCCAAAGGATTGGTGGTAGCATTCGGGATCTAATTCAATGTGGAATAAGTAGAAGTTTCGTAGTCGAGTGGTTTAAACACTAACTTGACTGGATATAGAAGAAGGTCGTGAGTTCGATCCCCCGGCCGCCCCCCACTCCGAGAACGGACGGACCCCATGCGTGTTACCAAAATGTCCGGTAAAGGGGTACTTTTCGTGCGACAAAGTCCGGCCCGAGAATTAAAAAAAAGGGGTGTATTAACTTTTCACCCGGAGATTTCTTTAAAAAGGGGGTGTTTTTTTCTTTTTTTTTCTCTCATCATTTTGGACTCCTGAGAAATTATTCCGAATTTAGGGGGGTACAGTGAGCATTTTTCATGATTTAGGGGTGTCTCCAAGGCAGGAAAAGCCCGCGAAAAGCCCGCGAAAGGGGGGTTCGGAAATTTTGGCAGTCCTCAGATAGGGGGTGCTTTCAAAAAGAGGGAACAAGCATAATTTTATGCGTAGGGCCTACCCTAAATAACACTGAGTGGGGGGGGGGGGCCGGGTTCGATCCCCGGCAAGTCACTCATGTCCTCAATCAAGGCACTTTAGCTAAATTGGCTCTCTCCACCCATAGAGATACCCGGTAGGATGCGATTTTAATTATTTTCTTTCAGAGACTAATTAATAACTATGCTAACTCATGCATGAGTGGTATGATTCAAATTCCATATCATCTTAGAGAGGGTTATTTTATGTTATTATGATATATGAAAAATAACTCGAATTCAATATTCTATTTAAATATCTTTAATATAAATAGCGTCCACTATATTTTTTGTTCTGAATGTATTCGCATACATAATTATACAAACTTACTCGTGCATTGTTGGCTGAAATCACCAATGGCACAATACTCCCATCGGGTATCAGGATCGGAGGTGTAACACCAGGCGGTGAATGAACTGTCGGGGTTTCTGCAGTAGTTGTGATCTCCAAGGCCCGCATTAGGGAACTTGGCGGGTGTCACTCGGGATTGCCTCTGTGGGTCCTGGAAGGTCCAAGATCGGCATTCTTTACCGGAGATGGTCTGGGCCAACTCTCCCCTGTAGATAGTCCCATTTGGATCGTCCGTGCCTAAAAAAATGATTAATATGGGCTTTCGTATTCTTTTATTCATTTAAGCGAGAATGACATTAAAATTAAGTATTTATTGACCATTCGGAAATTTGTTTCTCACTGCTAAAATTTTACAGAAATCAATTTACAAAAATTAATAATCATAATCATACAGTGATGGTAAACTACATTCATAACAGCTTTAGTTGGATAAGTTACTCGAAATAAGTTATGTACGATGAGGATGCCGAAACAGCATGGTAATAAAGGCATCTGATAAAATTGAGTGCTTTTGAAATGCCCTCCTAGACTACTTCCCTATTCTGCATGGTCCTTCTATAAATACAGACATGTATGGTTCAACTTTCTTCCTTTAAAAAGAAAATCGCTCAAAAAAAATCTAAGTGAAAGTGCAAAAAAAAAAAAGAAGCTTTTTTTAATCAACTAACATGTCATGGTCTGCAAAACTGTCGGCATATCTTTTTTTAAATCTAGATCTCACTTATATATATATATATATATAATGTATTTTACCTGTCTGGTTGGAGGGCGTGGAAGACTATGAATAATCCAATTAACATGCTTAAGAGTCATGTTTTGCAAAGCAATGCAATATATCCTAACTTTAAGCTGTGAGACTGTGTAAAAATCACTCTTAAATATTTGTAATATTATTATTTATACATTGGTACATTTTAAAAAAGAAAAATGTATACTTACAATCCGGGTTGCTTGAAACAAGCACGAATGTAGCAGCGAGTGCCATGTACAAGAAAAGTTGGGCCATGTTCAAGACGTTTGGTCGGACTCAAAGAAGAACTAAAAATACAAAAATAATATGAAAGAGAATATTCAGCTTGCTGTTGGAATAACGAGGAGGATAAACGAAATGACTATTACTGCTTACTGACCAGCGCTCAAAATACACCGGGGCGGTGGGCGATTCGCCCCCGTGAGCTACATAATCGCCCCCGGCCGTCAGGTTGCTCACGGGGGCGATTGAAAAATTAAAAATCGCCCCCGTGGAATTATAAAAAAAAAAATTATCTTTTCTGTTATAACTTTAACACAATATTGAGTTTCAATTTTCAAACCTTAAACCAATGAAATGGAACTTAGATTAGCGTGCAAAATTTCTCGTTCTATGAGTATTATAACCGATTCAGCTCGCAGTGCAGTGCATGCCGCCGTCAGCAGTGGTTATAGGCCTAACTGCGCCGTTA
>JAVYIG010008041.1:0-93970 GCA_035222895.1 Strongylocentrotus droebachiensis
TGTTGACTATGCTTTTCCAAGCTTCACTGAATCAAGGAGACGTTCCAGGAGGACTGGAAGAAGGCAGACGTAGTTCCCATCTTTAAGAAGGGAGAGCGGTACCAAGCAGTCAACTACAGGCCAGTGTCACTGACATCTATTATCTGCAAGACGCTGGAACACATCGTATGTAGCAGTATCCTTGAGCACCTTGATGACTTTAACATTCTGTCAGATGCTCAACATGGATTCCGGAAGAGACGGTCTTGCACATCCCAACTTCTCCTCACTATTCAAGATCTTTCCAGTGGAATTGACTCGAGAGACCAGATAGATGTAATCCTGTTGGACCTATCAAAGGCTTTTGATAAGGTTCCGCATGGAAGACTCCTCCATAAGATCCACTACTATGGAATCCGAGGTAGTACCCATAACTGGGTTGAGGAATTCCTTACAAGACGCTCACAGAGGGTATTGCTTGATGGATGCACTTCTCACACCTCTCCTGTCCTGTCGGGCGTTCCCCAAGGCAGTGTAGTCGGGCCTCTTCTCTTCCTGCTGTTCATCAATGATCTTCCTGACTGCATATCAGCGAAGTCTACGGTGAAATTGTTTGCAGATGACTGCATATTGTACAGGAAGGTGTCAAGTGCAGATGATGCTGAATGCCTGCAGAAGGACTTAGATGCACTCCAAGAATGGGAAGCAGACTGGCTAATGCAATTCCACCCTAAAAAATGTCAGGTTATGCATGTCTCTAGTAAAAGGCAGACATCCAAAGCCTCCTTTCCTTACTTCATCCATGGAGAGCAGCTACATGTAACAGAAACTGCAAAGTACTTGGGGGTCCACATCCAGAGCAACCTGAAATGGAATCACCATGTAAACGTCACCACCAAAAAAGCCAACTCTGTACGGTGCTTTCTGCAAAGAAACATGGGGGCCTGCCCACAGAAGACCAAGGAGTTGCTGTGTAAGACATTAGTACGCCCTGTGATGGAGTATGCTGCAATAGTGTGGGACCCGTCCACCCAGGAGAACATCAGAAAGGTGGAAATGGTGCAACGCCGTTGTGCACGCTTCGTCCTGGGTGACTATCGGCGCAGAAGCAGCGTCTCAGCCATGCTGCATCAACTTAAATGGGCAAGTCTGCAGGAAAGAAGGGCTCAGCAGAAAGTAGGCATGGTTTACAGCATACTCCATGGCCTGGTTGATCTTCCAGTCACCTACTTCATACCAGTTGTTGGTCCCAGCACCCGTGGAAATCCACAGAAGTTCCATGTCCCCTTTGCCCGAACTCTGCTATTCCAAACCACATTCTACCCAGATACTATCCGACTGTGGAACTCCTTACCATCTGCTGTCGTTGATTGCACCTCTTTGGAACTTTTCAAGCAGAAGGTGCAACACATCAAGCTCCGTTGAGCTTCAGACTGTTTTTTAGCTGCACATAGAATTCTTGTAGAGCCTTTTTACTTGCACTGTACACTCGGCACTTGACAAGCACAAGGTACGATAATACGCCAACGGCGGACTGTACTATACTGGAAGAAGAAGCCAGGTGCCTAAAATGTGATTCCATGCATTGTCATTGATTATGTTATAAAAACAGGGCTGTCAACCCTCCCGCATTTGGAGGAAATAAGCCGATGTAAAATCTCCTAGTTTATGAAAAAAACCTCCCGCCAAACATGGTTACCACAATTTCACCTTTTTTTTTTGCTCAAGGCAGGAGGAGGGGGGGGGGGGGGGGGGGGGGGGGGGGGGGGTAGTACAGTTAAGCACTGAAAATAAAAAATAACATCTTTAACAAAATAATAATTGAACTTTACCACCCCCCCCCCCCCCCCCACCTCCCCAGTTGCAGTGTAAACATAGATTATGTCAGTCTATTTCTAGATAGAAATAACCATCTGGTATCAGTAGGGGCGCTGGTCCGAGAATGAGCATCGTCCTCATAAACAAGGATCGTTTGCATTTTCGCGGACGTTTGTTTTCATCGGCGCTCTGCGGGTTTCAGGTTACCGAACCGCCCGCTGCCAATGCCAAATTTGGATTCCCCAGGGAAAAATAATCCTAGTTGACCGTCTACTTTTATAGGTTGTCCGTCTTCCCAAGGACTTATTGCTCATAATGTGAAGGTCTCTGTACAAAATCAATGTAAAATGCATCAAGAAAATCATCCCGGAATCCGTTTTTTGCGTCGCCAATGTGCAGATCAAAAATATGGAACATCTGCTTTTGATCCTTGTTTTTGAGGATGCATTGGTCCGCGTTTACAAAGTCGATCTTCATTTATGAAGACGATCCTTATTCTCGGACCAGCGCCCCTACTGGGTATTATTCTGGTTATCAACCTTCCTCATAAACATAGACAGATGGTAGACTCTGATAAAGTGTTAATGTTGGGAGGGGGAAGGGGGTAACTTCTCAATTTTCGGCACAATCCGTCCAAAATGTTGTTCCTGGTTTTTCTTTATTTAGGCCTAACATTAACAATTTTATTTAGAAAATGAGTATAGAAAGGAAATAATCTACGGTAGATCTACTGGTAGATAGACCCAATAAGATAATTTTCATATAACCTTGAAAATACATTGAAAATAAAATCAATGTAAAACTGACATCATTTGGCGAGAAATTAATTGTTACCTTTTTACTTACCACTCTCCACCCAGGTACAGTTAAATGAGTACCCTTTACTGTATGTTGCCAAAGAAGCTTGATCAGCATTGTGATATGTGAGCGTCTCTAATAAATGGCACCTGGATCGAATGCTCCCCAGGGAGTGGAGAATGCATACATTGTGTGTGGGCAAGCCTGAATCCACAGACTGGGTTGTAATATCTTTAAAGCGCTGTAATATCAAATAGACTTTTACTAGTCTATTACCGGTATGTGTTATGTGGTAATAAGATTTATTTATGTCATGTATTCTTGTACACACCAAGGTAATAAGAGGCATTAAGACAATTTACAACAAAGTGTGACGTAGTCAGTCAACATATAGATCAGGGCCCATACAGGTATTAACAAAACATTTAATAATATATATACAATTGTCTTGAGAGGTTCTGGTTCAAAGTATGGACATGAGGTGACTTCAATAGTACCGAGGCCCATAGTTTTAGTACCTAGTAAAGAAGGCAGAGGCAGGGTATATATGTTTTATATCCTGCATCAAAAAAAAAAAAATCATCATCATCATCATCAATTTCTGTTTTTAATTTCTTTTATTAAAATTTGAATTTTAGACATTTTTCAACATTTTCAAATTACAAGAAATAATTAATACAAAAATTTACCATTTTAACATTTTACAATTTTATTTGAAATTTTAATAGAATTATCATTTTTTTTCTTCAACTCCCAAATAAGTAGTCTGCATGAAGTATGTGGTGCTATGTCGGGCAAGTGTTGAGCAAGCTTTGAGCCTCAAAGCTTGCCCATCACTTGCCCGTCAGTTTGAGGTAGTTTAAACAATATTTGTTTACAAATTATGCACAAAATTTGAATGTGTTAGTAAACAGGTCTATTACCAGTAGGTCTAATACATGTTTCATTGTGCACAAACATACATGTACATGTACATGTACATACAAAATTATGTACAATGTACACTGTACAAGCAACATGAACTGTACTGTAATTTGTTACAGTATTAAAGTGACTACGCAAGCAACAACAAGGGACATAAACAGTAGGCCTACATAGCATGATCCCTACGTCCTAACTTAACGATGAACAAGGTATAAATAATTAGATTGATACAGGCTATTCTGATAGCAGCTTTGCAGAAGGGATTAGTTGTTAGATTGCTCATTATATTGCATTTTTACTCTGACAGGCTGACAGTGACAACAGCTTGCATGCATTATGAAAATATTGATATTGATTTAATTGATTCCTATTACCTGAGTGCAAATCAATTTTTTTAATTACCAACGCATTGTGAAGTGATGTTGCTTATGTACGCATGTTAGGGGGCTGCGTGTACAGACGTTTCTCCTACTCGCTTATCAGCCTATGGTAATGGGGTTGTTTTTAATCCAGATGAATTCTAAAACTGTTATTGTCCAGAAATGTGTTTTTAAGTCATTTATAATGTGGACATCAGACATTACATGTACGTACTTCTTCCTTAGAAATAGAAACGTTGGCAGGAATGAGTGAAGTTGTGATAATATATTGCTTATTTGCTTTTCTACCAGGTGTGTGTAAACCTTTAGACCCAACTGTACATGTACATGCTATTTCATGTTTAAATGTGTAGTCTAATATGCAGAAGCCTATTTTGTGTTTCAATGTATACATTTTGTTTTTTATTGTTTTATTTAATTTGTTGAAACTTTGGTTCATATTTTTAGACATTACTAGAACTCACACTATGAACATGACGGACAAAGAAAGAGGACAAAATATACAGTTCCTCATTCTACCCTCAACAATTGCTTTGGTAGACAAAGGAACATCCCTTCACTGCTATTATGTAAAAATGTGTAGAACAGGTGTCACATGCATATTCACCTGTTCTACACATTTTTACATAATAGCAGTGAAGGGATGTTCCTTTGTCTACCACAGCAATTATTGAGGGTAGAATGAGGAACTGTATATTTTGTCCTCTTTCTTTGTCCGTTATGTTCATAGTGTCATGAAACCATTAGAATCCTTGTACATGTAGTCTTTCCAACTGTTCTTGTTTCTATCTCAACTCTCTGTAGAACCCAAGCCTCTTCCGTTGGTTTTTGTGTCCAGTGTACCTTGTGTCCTATCCTGTCTGACCCCACCTGACCTTTGACCTTTGACCTCAGTGTAAGCTTGGCAAGCAAGGTCATCATGGGATGCTACCAGGAGATAAGGAGGATAGTGTTATGGATTCTTCATCCACTGATTCTGACCTTTGACCTCATTGTAAGCTGGGGATGCTACATGTACGAAGAGATCAGGAGGATAGTAGTATGGCTTCTTCATCCACTGATCATCCGCTTCAGAAGAGAGGAGCCTCCAGTCAGGGTTGAACACCATGACTATTGGTGTGCGGATGACCCTCAAGGTGCAGTGTTTGCCCCTCTTCTATTTATTTATCATCTAATTTGCATGATCTCAAGCATGTTCATGTTTATGTTCCTTCCACCTGAATCCAAACCTTGTATTCTTTTACCTCACCATGTTCACGTTTATGTTCCTTCCACCTGACTCCAAACTTTGTATTCTTTTTCCTCACCATGTTCATGTTTATGTTCCTTCCACCTGACTCCAAACTTTGTATTCTTTTTCCTCACCATGTTCATGTTTATGTTCCTTCCACCTGAATCCAAACTTTGTATTCTTTTTCCTCACCATGTGTCATGTACATGTAAGTTCATTGTATATTGTAAATAAGTTGGTGTAAATGAAAAGCAGGTATTCTAACAACGCTACTATAGATTTACATGTTTACAATGTGCTGGCAGTCCCACAATGCATTACCAACTGTATGGAAACTGTACAGGAACAGGAAGTTGAGAAGAAACCCCCCCCCCTTTTTTAGTGCTCACCATCACCCCTGAATAGTACATGTACACTAAGCTAGTTTCTATGAGAGAGAGAGAGAGAGAGAGAAACAAAAAGAGAAAGAAATGAAAAAGTAAGAAAGAGAATGAGTGAGAAAGAGAGAGAGAGAGAGATAGAAAAGAGAAAGAGAAAGAAAAAGTGAGAGAGAGAGAGAAAGAGAAAGAGGGAAGGAGAGAGATAGAGAGAGAGAGAGAACGGGAAGTGTGCTCGTGCGTGTGTGTGAGTGTGAGAGAGAGACAGAGACAGAGAGTTTGTTTTAATTACATTCAACACTTGCTACATTGTATGTGTTTAATCATGTAAGGAAGTCAGTATATAGAACCGTCATCTGTCTGTGATCCATATTCCATTCCGATTCTCGACTATGAAATGATGTTGTTAACACGTGCCTTGATTACTTTATCACACTTAACAACATACTTATAATCATGATGACTGTACCTGATGTCGACCAATAGTTAAAATAATTTTGCTCTGCATATATTCAGGGCACCATGAATTTATCCTCTAACAAATCAGTTGAACAATAAACATCATCATCATTGTCATCATCATTTATTGAAGTCAGCATTTTCCCTCTTACGTGGGGTTACTGACTTTCACGCCATGATGACACTCCCTCTCTCCACTTCTTCTTGTCCCGAGCATCCTCCTCATTTAGACCAACCTTTCTTTCTTCACCATATTTTTCATGAAATCTTTGGTCTTCCTTTCGCTCTTATGCCATCCAGTTCCAGATTCCTAAGCTCTTTTCTCAATAAGAAAAGAACAAAATTTCCAACCAGTTAAAGATAAAGTTGAGTTCTGGTCATGCGATTGCATTGTGAAAGAAATCGTCGCTCGCATCACGAACCGTCCTCTCCGCGCATTTCCAAGCGAAAGTCAGTTTTGCAGAAAACGCGTTTAAAAGATAGAACTTTTTGAAACGGTAATTGTTAGACTTTAGAATAAATTATATTAAAAATCAATGGGACTACTTGAGAGCTTAGGTCTTATTGTTTTATACAATGTGTTTAGATTTTCTTGAGTTAGAGTATTTTTGCTACAATTGGTGTGTAAACAGAGAGGACGGTTTGTGGAAAAGATAAAATGCGCGATCACGCTAAGCGATTTCACCACGAACCGTCCGCTCTACTTGCGCGCAACCTGACAGTGTACAAATTGAATGGAAGGCTCTGGTACTGTGCGCAACAGAGGACGGTTCGTGGTGCAGACAAATCCTATAATCGCTGAGCGGACGCTTTGGGATGATTACGGTATTACGTAACCAAGCATATTCACGCTCTGAAATTTTTACAGGATGGATGGAGGTAATCATGAGTACATGCAAAAATTGACAAATGAAAAAAATTGAAAATTTTGCTAAAGAGGATCACAAACCGTTGTCTCCGCGCATTTCCAAGCGAAAATCAGTTTTGCAGAAAACGCGTTTAAAAGATAGGACCTTTTGAAACGGTTATTGTTAGACTTTAGAATAGATTATATTAAAAATCAATGGGACTACTTGAAAGCTTATGTCTTAAAGTTGTATACAGTGTGTTTAGATTTACTTGAGTTAGAGTATTTTTGCTACAATTGGTTTGTAAATAGAGAGGACGGTTCGTGGAAAAGATAAAATGCGCGATCACGCTACGCGCTACGCGCTACTTGCGCGCAACCTGACAGTGTACAAAATGAATGGAAGGCTCGGTACTGCGCGCAACAGAGGACGGTTCGTGGTGCAGACAAATCCAATAATCGCTGAGCGGGCGCTTTGTAATGATTACGGTATTACGTAACCAAGCATATTCACGCTCTGAAATTTTTCCAGAATGTAGGTAACCATCAGTACATGCAAAAAATGGAAAAAAAAGAAAAATGAAAAAATAGCAAATTTTGCTAGAGAGGACGGTTCGTGGTGAGAGCGACGAAATGGTGTGGAATCGAACAGAAAAGGTTGATCATCATTCATCTAGCATATAAGTATTGGTGTGTACTGCAAAGTTCTGGAAGCACTGTACACAGACAGATATATAATGGACTACAAGAACATGTGGCGTAAAAATCTGTCCCGATTTTTATGATGTTACATGCCATATTTAGAATATTAAGGCATTTGAAGAGCCATGCTTTTCAGGGAACATATTTTATCTGATGTTCTTCCACACTTGCATAATACAATTATAACGCTCACAAATTATTTGTCACCTCTTTCCAGAACTCGACCTTCTCTTTAAACCAGGTAGAGAGACCTTAGGGTTACAGTGATTAAGTAACTTTGCTTCTCCCCTTCCATGCATAGATTAATCCTAGAATGCTTAATAATGATTGTAATAATTTTATTTAGTGAAATATCGACATGACCACATGTGGTCTCTGCATGCAGGTTGTTTGTATAAAATTTGCCTTGGAAATAGGATACTTGTTCATATCTGATGCAGCAAAAGCGTGGCGATTTTTAGAAAGATGTGTGCAAACTGTAATATGCTTAACATTTCTCTATCTTATAACACAGAGCTCAGTGAATATGCACAAGTCCTTTCCTGCACGTATTATAAACAAAATGTGGAGGTTTTTTTACAGTGGATTACCGCACCATATCTGAACTTGCCTTTAATACCTTCTTATATGTTTTCTGGTTTTATACAAAATTACCCACACGTTCTATTTCAATTTTGTATTCTTATTTGATTACCCAGTACTGATCCATTTTAATACTTTTAGTAGCACACTGTGACTATCTGAATTGACTGCAATCAGATTTTGTAATATGCAGTAGGTACATGTACATGCACTTCTTTACTTTAGGTCATAGTCCATTGATAATCATTTGTAAAGTATGTTTTATTGTTCCAAATTCCACATAACAAAGGTTGTCTCATACATAAGATTTAATGAGAGAATGCGTTATTAAACAATAATAGGCAATTAGACATGTACATGTGTAACATAGAGAAACAATAGTTTGAAAAACAGGAAACCTTAAAGAAGCAAAGCTTGTATAATAGTAGAAAATTATGGGCAATTGTATGAGAATAAGAAGAACAAGTACACTATGAAGGAGGTGATAACAAAATATGGTCGATTGGAGAAAAAAACACCAATCCAATGGCTCCTGAGCATAATGAGAATGAGAATGGGTTCTTTTAGTGTGCTGCATCAGTGATGTTTAGTATAAGAGTAACCAGTGGATTGCAAGCTTGATATAGCGTGTAATAAAATTCTCATTAGATACTTTCTCTCTCTCTCTCTCTCTCTCTCTCTCTCTCACTCTCTCTCAACACACGTTGAGCTCTCTAGCCTCATTCCACGCTTCTGGCTTTTTTATTGAAAGAAAATGTTGAGTTCTGATGAAGGTGAAAAATCACTTGTGAGCTTTGTTATTTTTTCTATGCTAGTGTTCTAATCTGGAAGAATATCATTGTAGAAATATTTAGTGAAAATAATTGCTCTTCTCATCCCCTTGTATATAATTTGAAATGTGACTTGAAATAAGGTGAAATATTTGGACCAAACTTTCATGCCAAAATGTGTGTATAGTCCCATATGCGCATATCTTTGTGCAGAGCATGTGATTTTCAGCAGAGCGGGACCAATTTTTATCTTTTTTGTGATTCCAAAACCTAACACTATACATGAATTCTCATTAATTTTCACTTTCCAGATGAGTTATGTCAGTGATCGCTCTAATTTTGTTGGAGAGAGTAGGTCTGCAATTCTAATACTGTCTGGTTCATGCCTAAAGTATTATACATTGTGCTGCATCATCGAGAAATATGTTTTGTCACTTTTGTGATATACTTAACAGCTTTCTATACTTGCAGTCTAAAGACAGCGTTGCTTAAAGGGGGTGTAAACTGAGGAGACTTCGTGTCTTTCCTGTAGCCTGACTCAAGGCCAATCGGGCATAATATAACTACGGACGCGACCGCAGCAATCACGTGCATGCAACATACACAAAACCTAAGCGTGAGGAGAACTTTGGTCTGTTTTGCGAACGCTGACCATGTAGAGATTAAGTTGCTGACTACCGTTCGTTAATCAAGTCCATTCGTTTATGTGCAGTTGTCCAAAAGGAGACGTACATTGTACATGTAGATGGTGTTCCCTGTATTCGTCAGTTTACACCCCCTTTAACCAAAACTGACGGTGCTGTTTGTACATGTACATGAATGTTACATCAAATTTTTAAAAAGTTCTTGAGGTGTTTAAAAATAGGGCTTTGGAAAGAATTTGATTTCTAATTTCTTTTGCCAGTGCTACATGTACGTATGTGTTGGTAATGGTAGAATTAATCCTTGCATATTTCTATTACATGTAAGTTGTAGTTATCACAATCGGGAGAGAGAAATAGAGATGGTGATAATAGGGTCACTGGTGAGATAATTAAAGAGGGTTGAAGGGTGGAGATTAAAAGAGATAGGGAGGGGAGAGAAAGAGAGGGGGAGGGAGGACGGAGATAGAGAGAGAGAGAGAGAGAGAGAGAGAAAGAGAAAGACACGATCTAGAGAGGGAGAGCGGCATTTGATTAAACTTTAATCTATTGGATATTAGCGTGCTAATCAACAAGCAGTGTGAGTTTAATTTAGAGAGGAACAAATCCGTGTCCCTCCGCATTGATTATCTGTCATGTAGCAATGGGACTTCTACCAGTCCAGTCATTCTAATGAAAAACTGTACATTCCATTGGCACGGCCTTGCTGGAAACCAATTCTATAGCCATCCATGTATTAAGAGGTTTTACTTGGGAATCATTATCATGGTTGTCCTTAAAACGAGGGCCTGGTGGCCATGCGAGACGACAGTACAGACTTTGCATTGAATTTATACATACCTAAAACTCGGCATGAGCAGATCAGAAATACAAACAAGAATCCAACAATAGTCCTAATTGAAAGAATAAATAAACTTTTATTGGAGGATGCAATTTCACCTGGTGTGAGAAGGGAAATTCTAGCCACCTTTCTAACATGGGGGTGTTTCACAAAGACTACGATTGACTTTAAGTACGACTTAACTACTGTATGGCAGGTCATTCATGCCAATTTTTTTCTCACACCGTTTACTGGTCTCTCAAGGGATGTACAAATCATGGTCGCAAATCTATAGAATTTAAATTTTTTGATAATTCATTATTGAAGGAAAAAATATCATCTAAAGATCATAATGGTCAGAGCAAATAGTGGCATGAATGGCCTGCCATAGTTACATTGTAAGTCCAACTTATAGTCGATCTTAGTCTTTGTGAAACACCCCCTAGTACAAGCAAAGTTGGTCAGTAACATGTATGTTCAAAGTCAACTCACCTACACTAGAACCCTTCTACCCAGATTGCTCCAGGCACATCAATCTCGGTGCTTCATGTGGAGACAGAGTGTGTTCAGACGGTAGCATGTTCAGACTGTAGCGTATGCACACAGTGCTCATACGTTTTACATTTGTAGTGCAGGTTGCCGCTTTTAGAGTTTACTTCCCAGGATGGAATTAAAATTATTTTCTACCTCTCATGTGTTTAATATTTAATTTGAGGAGAAAGCAGATAAAAATCCACAACTTTGTTATGATGGAGATGCTTTTAACAGTGTATGTGATCTCTTTTTTGTTTTTGTTTCACAAGTGCACTTTAATCTACTCTTTGATTTCATGTGGATTTGGCACCTTACAAATATGTTATTACTACTATTAATATTGTATTGCTAGTATCTTCCTATTTATCATCTAAGATCAAGGTACCTGAAGATATTTTTAGGGCTTACCAATACTGCACATCAGCTTTAAGGCCTATCCAAAGACTAGAAAAACACAAGTTTATAACCCTTTATTGATTACACCATCACAGTTTAATATTCTTCCTTGCACCATGCTCTTTGTTAAAACCACTAAAGCTATACATTTACATAATATAAATATTAATCAATCACCATAACAAATAATAGATCTAAAAAAAACTGCATGAAAGTTAGAAACAGTTAAAGTAGACACACAAAGAATCAAAAGTGTTTTGAATTGATGCAAAACTCATATCATTGCGAAGGGGAAGCCTTACTGATCAAATACAACAACTCTCCTCTTCAAAATATGTTTCAGGCCCGCAGTAATCAACTCTCAAAAATGTTAGTTTTGAGATCCAGATTTTCTGCCTTCAGCGGTCCTTTGTAGAGCGTCAATATTTGTGACGTCACACACGGGACACGGCTGGCTAGCTGCAGACTAATACACGCGCAACTCCGGTATGCGGCCGGTACCGAGCTGTTTGTCCAGGGTGTGACGTCACTATTCAGAGCTCGCTACGCTCGTGTGTTTTCTTACGTTCGGGGGCGCTTGGGGGTCTAAGAAGGGTCTTGAAAAATTGCATTTTACGCCTTTCCATGATATCTATATGATTTCTCAGCAAATTATTCGTGTTTTTCAAGAGAAAATCTTTCCATCCATATGTAATTTGTTCTAATTATCAGTTGTTAGTAAATTTTCTTTGTGTAGCTCCTTTAACAATAAAATGAACTTGTGTTATCATTATTATAGTTATTATTTTTATCATTATAATAATCATTAATATTGTCCTTATGAGTATTATTATTATTATTGTCATTAATATTAAAAGTTTTATTATTATTGTCATAATTATATAATATGGACTGGCTTTGAGGGAGATACCACATAATATTTCACAAACTAGACTCGTATTGCCTTGAGTCAAAGACGAGGGCAATACGGGTCTTGTGAAGGCAATATATGTGGTATCTCACAAAAGCTAAGCCAGTCAATATTTTAAAAATAATAATTAGTATTATTATTAATTATATTAATATCATTATTAGTATTATTACCGGTATTGTTGATATTATATTATTAATTTTATAATTATTATGTCATTATTATTATTATTATTATTATTATTGCTAGTAGAAGTATTACAATGTAAAATGGTGAAAAAGAGCCAAGACCCTTGCCCCCCCGGTATTGTATCACAAGACGTCATTCATGTGACGGAAATACCTTCAGCAACTAAGGTTGCCAATTTGACAGGACTGTAAATAACAGTGTCTCTTCTCTCACGAGCTGGGATTGAGATTGGGCGCGTCTTCATCATCTCGAGATTGCAAAAAATAGCCCGCTATTTCTGATTTGGGAAATAATCCCGAAGTAACAAATCGCGTCTTCACTATCTCGAGATTCGACCTCGAAACTTGAAACTTGACCTTGAGAAATTAGCTCGAGAGATTTTGCTCAGCGTTAGCGCGTATTGCGAATGTTCGGTCTAGTGAAGATGCACGGGACAAATAGCTGGATATTTTGCCAAATAGTGGGATATTTTGTAAACTATCCCAAGATATCTTGGGATGACAATCCTGACCAAATATCCTTCTAATTGCTACTTCGGTCTGATGAAGACGCAAATTAGCTGGATAGTTTGCGATCGGGATAGTTCAAATAGCTGGATATTTGGCAATCTCGAGATAGTAATGACAGGCCTATTGCGCAGGTTGCTCTGTTCTGTTGAAGAGTGGAATTTAATAAGGGAAGCTACAACTGTGGGATCGATTGGGACCAATTGATGTAGGCACTGGAGTGCATTCATTGAACACGTTTATTAAAGGCATCGTGTACGTGTAGGAGTGCATTATGAGAGGGAAAATGGTTCATATAGTCATGCCAATCTTGTGAATCTAGATTAAATTCCAAGCCTGCATGTAAAGGCTCCCTCAGATATAAAGTATTAAACTGCAGCATTTTATTTTTTAAGTTATTTTTATTTATTTTTTAAATTAAAAAAACACACTTGTAAATGCCTGGCAACAGAGCACAGCAATGGTCCTGTGCATATTCACTGAACTCTGTGTCTAAATATATGAAGTGTAATACACTTAGAAATTTATGTTACTAAACTGCCACGGTTTCATTGTGTCATATCTGAATGAGGCTTAGCCCTTTCCCTTGAAGATGAAATAAAGCCTGACACTCAATGTCATGAACAAGTATTAAGTGAAAAATGACTGATGATGATTAAGAATAACTTCTCTCATCCTTTGTTTTTGTAACTCTCTTCAAGTAAAATTGCATTTTCAAATTTGTTGTATGTTGAGCTGGATCAATCATAAACAAGATTTGCCATCACAACGTGGCCTTTAAGCCAACCTTACTTGAGTAAATTATGATGTGTTAACCATATTGATTCTACATGAATGCATTAATGTGAGGAGATGTAGCAGACTTGGACTTGAGCTGCAAGTAGTCTACAAGCACATACTTTAGTTTCACACTTTACCCAAATTCCTAAAGCCTTCAGTAGAGCCTCGATCGGTCGGTTTCTGGCTGTTTCTTGCTGCTTTTAATGGGGCTTCAATTTTGTTTGTCTTGTGAATATTTTGAAGTCAGGTAATCAATGGGAAATCCATGAATGAGTCTTTCTAATTTCAAGTTGTCATGTTAATACATGAATTAAGATAAGATATTATTACACACTTTCTAAAAATGTCTACACTGTAGCTGTCCTTGTTTTTCTGATTTTGTTTCTGTTGTAATTATCCATGTTTGAACAATTCGTTTATTTTTGTAAAACAAAATAAGGTACTGGTACATAGAACTATTACTTTATAGGTTGACTTTATATTCTCTCATTTTGAAGAAATAATCTATTAGAAAGATTTGGAATTGGATGTAGCTGAAATATATACATGTTGTACGTATAACGGTGTTGCATACATGTACATGTAATTATGTTTGTGTACATTGTACATAGCAACCTGTACGTGAGAGGACATTTTGTATTTGTACATGTATTTATTAACATGTATTTCCTTCTCAACAGTACAATATGAAACACAATGTATGTATAAATTATATATGTAACAATTATTTCAACATAGAGTATACAGTAAATAATTCAGATACTCCATACCTGTATGTATCACCCTAGCTAGAAGGTCAAAGATGAAGCGAATAGCTCTGTACATTAAAGCTAAATGATTGAATCACTGGTAAATTGAGATAATGCAATATTCATTCATGAAAGCTTTGTCAAATATCGAGAATGATATTTCACGAGGCCAACATGAATCCTCTACACTCTCTTAAGCCTCACTTCCTTTATGATGTTGTAAAGTTAAAGATGCTTCACATTTCTGTATCTTCTAACACAAAGCTATTAAAGTGAAAACGCTTAAGTTTTTATGTCAGAACGAGCTGTAACATCAATGACCGCATCCCATCTTCTGTTGACACAGAATTTTTAAAATCTTAAAGATAAACTTGAGTTCTGGTAAAAAAAGAAAATGAATTGTCACAGAATCAAACGAAACTTACACTGAATGTTCAAGATTACAAATAAATGTCATTTGCCAAACAATTTTGGTAGAAAATGTATACTGGCTGAGTAATGAGCATAGAAAGATTAGGAAATCAAGGTTAGTAGCCCGACACCATTTGTGTAGTCCCATATACATCTTTCTGCGTACAGTGCTTGTTACTTTACCAAGACTGGGCCAAATTTTGTATGATTTTGATGACTCCAGACCCTTGCAGTACACACCAATACTTACATGCTTATAGATCAACTTTTTCTGATCGATTCCACACCTTTTCTTTCACAATGCAATCGCATGACCAGAACTCACCTTTATCTTTAAGCCTCGTTCAGATATGAAGTGGTGAACTGCGGCGGGTTTAATAGAAAAATGTATTACAGTGAAACCTGTATATAAAGACTGCTCAAGGGAAACATGGAAAGTGGTCTTTATAGGCTTATGGTCTTTATGTACAGGTTCCTTTAGTATTAAAGATTTCAATGAGAAACCATATTTAAGGGAAACAAAAAATGTGGTCATTATAGACATGTGGTCTTTCTATACAGGTGGTTGCTAAAGCAGGTTTGACTGTCAAGGAATGGCAACTGCATGCAACAAAGGTTCCTACATGTATATCCAAATAGTGAGCTCTGTGTTATATAAGATACATAAGTATGAAGCGTACCACATGTACACTTTATCATCATACAAAAAAAACTACCATGGTCTTGTTATATGTGAACAAGGCTTTTTGCAGTCCATGCAACACAACCCATCCATTATATTTGTATTGTCTCACTTGTCCAGGTTTAATGTGTAACTAGCTGGATTGAATTTTTCAAAAGAGAGATAGAGAGAGGGAGCTGAATCCTTCAATTAGGCTGGTAAATTCACACTTCACTTTAAAGGGACATCATAGCCAGGCTTAGCAAAGATAGCAAAGAATCAGGCTTCTACCTTCACACTTCACTTTGAAATATATTAACAGCCTTGTATGGCAAAGAATTAGGCTTCTAACTTCACACTTTACTTTAAAGGAATCCATGTATTACCAGCCTTAGCAAAGAATTAGGCTTCTAACGTCACACTTCACTTTATAGGGATTCAAGCAGCCTCGGCAAAGAATTATATGTCTAACCTTGACATTTTGTTCCACACATTTTGTATTTCAGACATATTAAAATTACACTCACTCAATGACCAGCATTTGATATGTTTTTTTTTAAATGTAAGAAGATAATTGAAATACAACATACTGTACAGCATTGTAATCCATTCACTATCTTTGGTAGATTGCAAGTTCTTGCATCATGTAACAAACAGGATTTAAAGGCTGCAAATGTACACTGGATGGCAGCGTATAACCTGCTTTAGTGACCACCTGTCTACAAAGGCCACTTTTTATGTTTCCTTTGAAAACGGTTTCTCATTGAATCATGTACTAAAGGAACCTGTCTACAAAGACCACCTGTCTACAAAGACCACTTTTTGTGTATCCCTTGGGTGGTCACTATAGACAGGTTTGACTGTATATAGGCAAACTATTTTTACTTGTATTTATTTATTTATTCATTTGCCATTTTTTTAAAACCCAGGGTGGCCTTATCAGTGATTTAGACACTGTTATTATTTAGGGCCCTGCACACATCAACACATCAAATTTAATGTAAGGGAATGCACAATTCAGAAATTAACACAAAACTAGTACATTCAGGCAACAAAGTTAACTTAACAAAAATAAGGATGACCATGTTTCAGAACTGAAATCTTCAATTTACATGGGAACCTACAGTATGCTCTTTAATTTATCCTTAAAAGAGGTATACACACAACTTGCCCATTTTGCACACTCACCAACAAAATAATTGTTCATGTATGATCAGTTGGATATATTCTGTAAATAGTTTATCCTTATACAGGATATATCTATATCCATTTTGCCTTGCTAATATTGATGCAGTACACTTGTCCAGGCAATTACCCTGCTTCGTACTAATTGATAAATGTGTATGGAATTAGTTTGTACAGCGAAGTTCCTTTTCTGTGATGATGATAAATCTGGATTTATATCTAGAGCTTAGTGCAGAATGTCATCTCTAAGTGCTTTACAGATACTATTATAACGATTGGATTCATTCATACACACAGTGTGCACCATTTCCACTCCCTGGGGAGTATTCCTACCATATACACTGTATCACCGCATTTCCTACCGTATACCACTGTGACGGCAAATGGCAATGTCTTTCACAAAAACTTTTGTCATCCTACTAGGTACCCATTTCTCTCCTGGGTATGGAGTGTCAAATATAGAAATAATGTCTTGCCAAAGGACATTATAGTTCCCTGTCGGGGATCAAACCCACAACCTTTGCAATTCCATTCAAATGCTCAAACCACTCGACTATGTCACCTCCATGTGATACGAACAGTAGTTTTACCCCCAAAAATGAAAGGAAGTTACCATCCAGTGCAGATTCGATGTGCTCTTTTGGAAACCTAGAAACATGACCAATACCATGATAAGAATAAAAAGTTGTATGGTTTAATTTGGTAATGCCTCAAAGTTCCAAATAGAAAACAACAACATCAAAAGAACAACAAAAAGGAGGGATCTTATTGATTTACGCATGATGTGAACAATAGGAATTCATACATATTTGTCAATGTTTAAGATTGAAGCCTATTTCTTGTCATGCAATCGCATGCATTATACATGGACATGCACCTGTTTTTGTCATGTAAACAATCCCAAGTATTTGTGTATACTTTCAGGGTTTTGGAATCATGAAAAGGATAAGAAAGTGGCCCAGGCTTGATACGTATAATGTACATGTAGGTCACATACACTTTACTTGTGTATGTGGGGCAGCACAAGCATCTGGCATGAGACTGTATTCCTCAACCTTTTTGATAGATATTACTCATCATATTTTGAAAATGAGGGAATATGAAGAGCCAACCTTCCCAGGGGACAATTTTTCCCCCTATGCTACTCTTCCACACTACCATAAAAAGAAAAGAAAAAGCTCACAACTTATTTTCCACCCTTACCAGAACTCAACCTTCTCTTTATTAAATAATAGTATTACATGTATGTAAATCTTAATAAAGGTTTTCACTTCTTGCAGATGAACAGTGTGAATACAAATGGTAAGGACAAAGAGTGATTGGACCTTTATATCATTCTGAAACAAAATCCTGGATTTATCTCATGCTGCAATGATAATTATAAACCTTTAGGTCAGTCAGGAACCCCATGACTTTTACAAGCCAATTGCCTGTCTGATTATCAAGATATTTATGATTGAAAATCAAAACCAAATTTTGCGTTTGCCTAACGGTTTTCATAATACTACAGGCCATTGGGGAAAATAAGTATGGTAAAACCGGTCACTCAAATATTTTTAATTTTTTGAGGCACTTCTTGATCATTTTGAAGCGCAATTTCTTTTAGGGTTTAATATTACACCATATCACAGACACTGATAACACGTAGGTCCATGTATCTCAGATTTAACATTGTTAAACATCCCTTTTAGCAGTGTGAACACACTTCCAAATGCTGCATTCATATCCTCAATAACTAATGTAAACACTCATGGGAGTGCTTATATGATAATGACAGGTATATATGTATATTAAAAAAGGGCGGTGAGAACACCCTATGGTAATGACACTGAGATCCTTTGAAGGGCTAGCTGATTGAACCGGGCAATTTGAGTTGATCAATTGCCTCTCAGATTTGGTAATCAACTCAAAGTGTTTGGTCACACCCAAGTGCATTGGTTTAAATGAAAGAGAGAGGGGAAGTAAGAAAGAGAGAGAGAGAGGTAAAGAAGGTAAGACAGAGAGAGAGACAGAGACAGATGGAGAGAGAGAGAGAGAGAGAGAGAGGGGGAGGGGAGAGAGGTAAAAAGACAGAGAGGGGGAGGGGTGGGGATCTACTCAGACAGGCAAATAGGACATTTTTATTTAGATTGCTTATTCATACGCTTCATTGGTTAAAATATGGAATTTATTAATTCTATTTTATCTAAATAGTTTTGATGCCACTCTGAGCTATTCTTCCTTTGAGAGCCAGAAAGGCATTAATTATAATGATAACAATTACAAAATTGATAATGATAACAATAATGATAATAATGTTAATTTTGTTTACCCATGGAAGCCCTATTGCCATCAATGCTGTTCTTTATGAGGGCCCTGCAATTATTATTACCCCAGCAATTACAAGGTACACATTTACATCTGGGTAGAGATTGACATCTGGGTAGAGACGTGGATTGATGCCTTGCCAAAACGGTCTTTGTACAGGGCAAGACAATTCTGTTAAAGCGGAACTGCACTACTTGTAGCTACTTGCTCCCTTTGTATAACAAAACAATGCCTTTTCGGTGACCATCGGTCCCCCATGATCCTCTTTTTCTTATGTTAATTAAGAGCTGAGTTGATGAGATAGCCACCTGTCAGTGACCACCCTGGGTGGTCTAATCCCTCCTTGCCAAACTAGTACTGACAGGCTTTAAAGGGATAGTTTGTTGACCAACCGCCTTATGCCTCTCAACTAACTATTTATCTTATTTTGGTGTGAAGTGGGTTAACATCTAACTTGGATAGAAGTCATTTGAAATCAGGAAGACATTACCTTTGTCATCCAGGCATTGCTTTGTCTTGTTTTAATGGGCTACGTCTGATTATTTGTTTAGTTGATTAGAGTCCTATTACATTGATGACTTTATCTTGTTTTGGTGTGAAATGGGTTAACATCTAACTTGGATAGATGTCATTTGAAATCAGGAAGACACTACCTTTGTCATCCAGGCATTGCTATTGTCTTGTTTTAATGGGCTACGTCTGATTATTTGTTTAGTTGATTAGAGTCCTATTACATTGATGACTTTATCTTGTTTTGGTGTGAAATGGGTTAACATCTAACTTGGATAGATGTCATTTGAAATCAGGAAGACACTACCTTTGTCATCCAGGCATTGCTATTGTCTTGTTTTAATGGGCTACGTCTGATTATTTGTTTAGTTGATTAGAGTCCTATTACATTGATGACTTTATCTTGTTTTGGTGTGAAATGGGTTAACATCTAACTTGGATAGATGTCATTTGAAATCAGGAAGACACTACCTTTGTCATCCAGGCATCGCTATTGTCTTGTTATTTAAATAGGCTACGTCTGATTATTTGTCTAGTTGATTAGAGTCCAATTACATTTATGACCACTTAACCGACTTAAAATGGAAGTAGTGAAGGAAACTAATTATTTTTTAATCCATTCACAAGGCATCAATATATATCTGGACAAAGTGTAAACAAGGTTTTTACATGTACATCACAAATGTAGGTAATTGTATGTGTTCGTCCAGACAAAGTCTTCTTAAAATTAAAAATATATATATATATGTATGTGTTTATATAAAGGGGTGTTATACATAATAAATATATATATTTGTTTGTTTTACTTTAATGATTCTTACACTTCCTGGATATTCCAGAATTGCTACTATCTTGAACCACAGCATAATACTAATAATATCTGAATGAGATATTTCATTTTGTATTGGTATGTTTGAAATAATTCTGTCTTGTACTTTTCTGCACAATGTTTTTAAAGAGTGGACCAGGTAGGATGTTGATTTTGTATTGGATGCTGTGGGTACTTTCAATGAAACATGCACAGTCTGATCTGTCTATTAAGACCATCCAAAGGAAGGACAAAAAAGTGACCACTGCAGAAAGGTCCCCACTTTAAGACAGACATTTCCTTCTAGAAGGAACCAATATGCAGAGATGCCAACCGTTACGGTTTCGCCGTATTTGTTACGGTTTTAATGCTCTTGTTACGGCGTTACGGTAAACAATCAAAAGGTTACGGGGAAACGATAAATAAAAGTACATTATATAGCGAATGCCGCCTTATCACATAGCCTCCGTACACAGCGTTGCATGTTGCACGCAATTGCTCATAAGTTCACTGAATTTGACTACACTGGATAGGTATTTTCGCGCACATGGTCCGTCCGCCGCCATCTTGAAGTTTAATTCCGAAACAACACGGCCGCCGTCATTACTGTTTTGATACTAGTATACTACGTGCGGTCGTGCATTTTTGGGGGAGCATGGTGGTGGATGATCGTGCGCGCGGTTCCCGCAATACCCATTCAAAGTATAGTAGCGAAGACTTCGGTGATTCAGCGGGCGCATTTCAAGTGCGGTATACGGTGTGTTGTTGTTCATGAACGCCGGGCCTAGCGGCCTGGGCTGGTGTGTCTGTGGTACTGGTGAGTGTACGTGTGCGTGTGTAGGATTCGAGTTCTGCCATTTGACTGTGGATTTGAATTTGCCGTTCGACGCTTGAACGAGGTGTTTTCTTCTTGAATATTATCATGGATTCACTCAAAAGAGCGAGTACCCAAGGAGGAGATCCTTTGACTGCAAACAGATTAAAAAAAACGTTTTTATGCACATCTTTATTTTTGACTTAAAAATGGTAGGTTCAAAATGCAGTAAGAGTGATTGGGTGTTTGTGTACGTTTTCCGCGAAAATTATGCTGCTGTGTCTTGCGTTACGGAAAGACCCCCATTTGTTACGGACAAATGTGTTAAATGTTACTGACAGCCATCCTATAGGGTTGGCATCTCTGCAATATGGGTGACCATTATAGAGAGATAGCCACTAAGACAGGTTTCCATGATAGTACGTTACTATCTTATCTAGATCGTACATCACCTGTTTTAGCATTGAAATATTGAAGGGGAAAGAGCATTTGCTCTCACACAGTTTTGTTGGAGCCTTGGATACTGTTTTGGATTACTTTTTTCTGTCTTTTTGTATACCTTTGAAGACTACTTTTCATGCACATTGCATTGTGCATTATACTATGTTAATATCTACTGTAGATAGATCTTATCAACCGTTTTATCATATTGAAATAAAGTGTGTATTTCTGCACATTTGTTGATGTGTTGGATTTGATTTATTTCTTATGGTGCTTTTGATACAGATTGTTATACTAAAGTCAAACCTGTATATTAAGGCCACCCAAGGGAAACATAAACAATGGCCAATGTAGACAGGTGACCTTTCTAGACAGGTGACCTTTCTAGACAGGTTCAACACACATTACAAATATCCTTCTAGATTGAGGCAATATTGGTGGTCACTATAGGCAGGTGGTCTTTATAGAGAGGTGGCCACTAAGATAGATACAGTGTTGGTTTGACTGTACATGCATGTTGCATTTATATCTTGCATCACTTTTGCATGACAGTATGTCACTATCTGTTCAGTTTTATTATTTGTTAATTGAAAATGGTGTTCCCCCTACACAATTATTGAAGTGTCGGATCTTATATTTTCTGTTACATGATGGTTTGGTAATGATTCTGTCACTACATGCACATTAATCGTGTATAAAGTATACACTGGTGGTATGTTACTATCTAAACTAGATTGTGTATCACCAATTGTTATCATTGGTCTATTGGAGGGGGGGGGGGGGAATGGCATCTGTTTTGGTAGTGTTAAATATATATATATGTGCAGGGCTCTGATCAAGGGCACAAAAGTGTTACATATGAGGTGAATTTTAAAAGTCAATTATAGACTGTGGCAACATTATTTTTGTAATCTGCAAACATTATGCAACATATACATGTAGCTAAAAAAATCAGACCTTAACACATTGCCGTTAAGTGGCAATCAGTAGCTAAATATCACATCATCAAAAATGTTACGTACATAACTCGGTGTCCACTTCATGCTGATATTTCCCTTATAATTTTACTTTTTCTGACAAAGTACATTAGATGTTAAAACATACTGTAAACAAAACTTAAAACCATTGCCATATCAACTTTTTTTCAATTTAGTTATTAGAATATGGCCAAAACAAATGTGGACACCGAGTTATGTACAGTACATCTTATTCTCTACATGCTTTCTCTTTGCCTCATTGTCAGATAAGGTTTTGCATTAGTCTGATAACGACTTCAATTGAAGGAATGATGTGTTTCCTGAATGAAACATAATTTGCAATGTGTAACTGTAAATAGTTTGTAAACTACTATTACAGGACTGAAATGTAAGATTTCTGTACTTAATCGTACATAACTGTGGACACCAAAAGTAAGTAGTTTTACATTCAAATAATAACTTCTTGTCCCTTAAATTCAATAAATGTTTGTTTAAATGAAAATGCAGAAGGGTGCAATTCATGCTGTTTGGAATAAATAAATTTATTTATGATAATTATATCAAATATTTGATTGGTAGTAACGTACATAACTCGGTGTCTTTTCATAATGGTGTCTTAGTTATGTACATGACATGAAAAAGTTCAAACTGCAATATTTTGTAATATTCTTCTCACCAAATCAGATGTGTGTATGTCTTATACATTTTTTATTACCTACTAGTGCTGTAACCAAACGTTTAACCGTCCGGTATCCGACCGCCCATGGCGGATTCCGTTTTCAATTGGACGGTTTCGTTTTCCCGTTTTTTTTTTTTTTTTTTTTTTTTTTTTTTAAATTTTTTTTTTTTTTTTTTTTTTTAAATTTTTTTTTTTTTTTTTTTTTAATTTATTTATTTTTTTTTTTTTTTAAAGTTTCGATTTATGCCCCTCCACCTGGCACTATGCCTGGCAATGTCTCCCAGCTCAGTAATCTGTATGTTGACTCACTACTCCGAAACTAGAACAACACTTGTCTGTCATCTTGGTTTGAAAGTAATCTTTGTAATAGATCTCAATATGAAGTTTATAATAATAATTCATCCAACTTTTACACACGGCGTACCACAAGGTTCTATCCTAGGTCCTCTACTGTTTTTGATTTACTTTAATGATCTTACACATTCTTCTAAAAACGACATTGTTACTATTATTTGTGACAAGTTAACAAGCACAAATCGGCCCCTTCAAATGCACCTCGCAGTTAAATGAAAGTCCTTCCCGCTTTTTCACACGGACCTGGCTTGCTGGGTTAAAAAAAAAAAAAAAAAAAAAAACGATTTTTTTTTTTTTTTTTTTTTTTTTTTTTTTTTTTTTTTTTTTTTTTTTTTTTAAATCGTTTAACCGAAAACCGTCCGGTTTTGACTGGCGGTTAAACGGAATTGGAGATATCCGTGATGTTACAGCACTATTACCTACCATGACAAATAAGTAAATATAAGTGGTCTTATTGGAAAAACAAAACATGGAATACGTTCATAACTGTCACGTACATAACTCGGTGTCCACATTCATTGTTGATTAAATAACACATACAAGTTAAAATGCGGAATCCAATGTTATCAGTGCTCTTCATTCACCTATATACACCATTACATTGTCATTTTGAAAGTTTACAATATGTTTTTGTATAGATTCTGATGCACCGGTATGTACATAACTGCAGGACACCAAACATTTTCCATTTACAGAAATCTAAATATTTTTAAAACCATGACCCAGAATGAGATGATCTGATTGGAAATCAAAGATAAAGTGAAACTAAACATTATAACATTGCAAGCTTGTAAATAAATCAATTATTTATACACAATTCTTCAGTTAGTAAGGTTTGAAATTTGCAGGACACCAAAGTTATGTACAAAACACAAAAATTGTATCACATGTAAATAGAATAAGAAAGTAAAATACTAGGAATTAACTCAACAGAAATGTTAATTATTACATAGATTCTACATCAAGATGAAAAAAAAATCATAATTTTTGCATCCCATTAGTAAAAATCTGGTAACCAATTAGTGCATGTTTTGAATGTAACGTTAAAAGTGCTGAAAATAGGCCTTTTTCATCATAAAATTGCTCTAAAATCTTTAATTTGAACTCAATGAAGCTGAAACCTTGTTTTGAGCTTCCCCAAATGATACTTTGTAATATAAAAATGCTAATTTGTGTCTGGGTCTCATGGTTTTGGATAATTGAACAATTCCCCAGTGTTCAATCTAAGTGTACCCTTGATCTGAGCCTTGCACATATTATATATTTTCCTGTCTTGTGCTTTTGGTATTAATTGTTTTCGTCACGACATGCACATTAAATGTGTATTATGCTTAATAATATGTTCTTATCTACTTTAGATTGAGGGTGATAAATTTTTTGTTCATTGGTATTAAAAAAAATATTAAAACAAAATCATAATTTCTGTTGTGATGTGATTTCTGCCAATTTTATTTGTCGACATGCTGCTACTGAGAAATTTAATTCACATTTTGAGCCAAAACATGTATAATGAGTAAATGCATACATACTGTACATGTAATACATCTATCCATACTCATTACTGTACATGTATGAACAGCTGTATGTCATTACATGTTTAGAAACAGTTAAGTATACGTTAGATAGTTTCAATTGATTCTGATATGATACTGCAAAGCTTTGAGAAGATAAACTCATTAACTTCTTGTGTAATCTCTTGTGTAAATTGACTGATAGTGATATCCCCTTTGTTGACAGTGCACATAAAGTGATAGATTTCCGTCTCGTTTGAAAGGTATGTGTGCTGTGGAATGCATTTTGCAGTTCCGATAAAAAGTCAAACCTGTCTACGAATGCCACCAAATGATAACATTTAGTGAGTAAAAATTGACTGTAAAGTCTCAGTCTGATTTCATATATATGTATGAAATTCAGTTTTGAATGATTAAATCCATGTAGAGTGTGTTTACTCTGTATTGTCTAGGAGGTTTATAAGCGGTGAAAGTTAAAATTCCATTTGCATAAATTCGGAATAATATAATATATAACATGTATTACAATTCAGGCAGCACTTTCAGGAAATGGTCATCATCTTGTCAAAGAAACTGTATTTTTTAAGCCGTACACGTTTGTGTCCATGCTCAGCTCATTAAACAAAATATCTTATTTCTCTCACGGAAGGTTTTAAGTCTTTGAGTGAAAAAAAATCTTAGCCACCGTCCGTTATAATGGGATACAAAAGCGTGGAGCAGCTTTCATTAAAATCACATCATAGATATGGGGTTCGATGCACTTTATCACTTTCAATCGTGTTACTAGTCTGTGAATATGCTGATGTCAGCACCTCCCACACGTGTCGTTAAGCTTCATGAAGACTGGAAAGTCATGTCGAGCTCACACGCCTTTAGAATTTCAGGCTCCCATTCACTCGCGTGTTTAGGTGACAATAATTAAAAATCATTAAAGGCTTTTAGCCTTGCTGTTGCAATATACTGTGTTACTTTATAGGAAGATGATCCAATTACATTTTGAGGGTTAGTAGGTCAAGATCATAATTGTCGGTTGATATTTGATTATAGCCTTTTTGTTCTTATCGTAATATGTCACAAATAATTCCATCCATTTCTTATAGATACTGAATTTAGGGTGGAGGCATATATAGGAGACGCAGTTGCATTTGTCTTGTTATTTTATGAAATAATATATGAAAGAAACACAATTCAAAGAGTTTTAGACATTTCAGTCACTTGTTAGAATTTACCTCAGACATACATGTAGGGCGGGATTTAAATTAAGTTTTAGTTTTTTGTTTTACTTGGACCGGTTGACTACTTAATTCTTTTAATCCCATAAGCTTATATGGGAACAAAATGGTTCCCATGCTAATATTTCACTAGTAGAGAAACAAAATCACAGCAGTTTGAATTACCCAAAAATCAAAGAAATCTGGTGAAATTTTAGGGGGGTTACCAAACCTGTACATTTTTTTATTGGGGGTGGGGGGGGGGGGGGGGGGAAGGTCAAAACCATTAATTTACTTGAAGTAGTACATACATGTACCTTTGAAAGAAACCTAACCCCAAGAAATAAGTATAGTTATTCTGAGGGATTTGTCAAATTCTTTCCTATTAATATACAAGATTCCCCTTCAAAGTTTATTTAAATCTTGTACATTTTTGTAAGGAATATCAAGCTCGAAATGCAAGAACAAAATTCATCTTTCATCATACCTACACTATTCTTTGGGCTGAGGTTTCCTTTAAGAATGATGATCAAAGCTCTCAATTGAACCTCATTCAATATTTATTAACGTGGTTGAACCGGGTTATAGCCTCTAGATATTAACTGTTAATAATGGCCAGCTTTACCAGCCACAACACCATAGAGAATTAACCGTTGAGCTCAATTTAGATCGATGCATCTTAGATAGGCATCTTGGATGTAGAGACACGGGAGAGGTTTAAACGTTTGAACTTGAAGACCGTACTCTCTAAAAAAGAAATCGAGTGATCACGGACGTCAGTCCTCTGGAGAGTGAAAATGTAGTGAAAATAGAGTGAACATTCACTCTTTTCTTCTCAGAGAGCACTAAAAAAATCAATCGATATTCACTCCTAAACAAGTGATCACGGACGTCACTCCCAAGAAAGTGAAAATAGAGTGACAATTCACTCTTTTTTTTTAGAGAGAGTGGACGCACTTGTGGTTACTGAACGTTAAGTGAACTTGTAATTACATGTACATGTACCTATATCTTTTACATACTTAGCACAATAAATATTAGCAGTAGAGGGAGAGAGAGAGAGAGGGGGGGGGGGGGATGGTCCTCTCTTGAAGTTACGTGCAATGCAAACACAATACACCCTTTTACTGATATAAGAGTGCGCATGCACCGACATGGTCGCCATTTTAAATTGCGAGTAAATATTGAGAGTAACATTTATTTTATGCAGCATGGAAAGCACATGTATCCTTAACCGTGAAGGGGTGTATTAACTTTGAGGGTTGTATAGCCGTTAACTTCACTACAAATTACCGGAAATCATGGATAGAATACCAAATGATCTCGTATAAATATATATATATTTTGATACAAGGAGAACAATATGAGACCATTTAAAAAAAGTGTATTTCTTTCCAATTTCTATTTGGCTACCGGAACTGTACATGAGCTTTAAAGACACATAGAAGTGGGCTCTTGTGGGAAATTTGACACTGTTCGGGTGTTTACCCTGAAACGGGTGCTGAGGATTAGCCTTCAGTTTTATGACAAACAGGCTTTATGTAATGCTCTGCCTTTTCCCTATGTGGTAAAGTCATCTGACATTTGCATCACCCAAAGACTCTAATCACTCGAAGACTCTCCGAGAGACAAGGGGGTATTTCTTGATTGGCCTACGGGCTTGCTGTGTTCATACTTGTACATACTTGTACTTGTTCATATTTTCACCAAGTCTGGTGTCAGCGAATAGTGTGATCTTCTGCACATGGAAACTGGTGACCCTCTCCCTGAGAAGGTTGAGTTCTGGGAAGAGGTGGACAATAATTTGTGAGCGTTATCATTGTTATTATGCACGGGTGGAAGAACATCAGATAAAACATGTTCCCTGAAAAGTATGGCTCTTCAAATGCTTTCATATTCTAAATATGCCATGTAACATCGTAAAAATCAGGACAGATTTTTACGCCACGTGTTCCTGTAGTCCCATATACATCCTTCTGTGTACAGTGCTTGTTACTTTACCAAGACTTGGCCAAATTTCTTATAATTTTGATGATTCCAGAACCTTGAAGTACACACCAATACTCATATGCTAGATGATCAACCTTTTCTGATCGACTCCACACCGTTTCTTTCACAATGCAATCGCATGACGATAACTCAACTTTACCTTTAAGAGGCAATTTCATTAGGAGAACCGACCGAGGAGTGCCTTTAAATCGAGTAGGTCTGTGTCTGAAGGGTGAGCAAACAGAGTTGAGCCAACACTCTGTGACTGGCTATGAGCTTAGTCAGGAATGATACCCAAAATGCCATCACGTGAACGTGAGCTTAACACTCTCCATCCACAAAATACAACCGTGATACAAGGCAACTGTGAGTTAGTCTGCAGGTACAGACACTATGAACATGACGGACAAAGAAAGAGGACAAAATATACAGTTCCTCATTCTACCCTCAACAATTGCTGTTGTAGACAAAGGAACATCCCTTCACTGCTATTATGTAAAAATGTGTAGAACAGGTGAATATGCATGTGACACCTGTTCTACACATTTTTACATAATAGCAGTGGAGGGATATTCCTTTGTCTACCACAGCAATTTTTTAAGGGTAGAATGAGGAACCTTTTTTGTCCTCTTTCTTTGTCCGTCATGTTCACAGTGAGACTCCAATTCAACACTTTACCAATACATTCCTAAAGCCTTGGGCAGAGCCTAGCTCTGACAGTCTCTGGCTGTGCATGTCCTGAGCGGCTTAATGACAGAGCCTATGTAGTATGCTGTCAGCCTAGTCTCATTGTGCAAACCCTGTTGTGGGCAACAACTGACAAGGGGTTTTGCCTGCAGACTAAGTAATCTACTCACATTGAATCACATTTCAAAAGAAACTGATAAGAACCCAATCTGAATCGCTCTGTAGCACATGAAATCAGCCTGCATTGGCGCCAATCGGGATGGAGAATAACAATTTTGAAATTGTCAATGTTTGTCAATTTAAATCTGATGCAAAAACTTCACTAAAAGGAGACACTGTAAGTACTGATATGGGTTAACCCGCTGAATACTACATACAGTTAACCACTATTAAAAATTATTCATTCCTTTTGCAAATTTGATGCATTTGTGTGTTTTGTAACTCAAGAATGAAAGGTGGACTCGTTGAATTAGGGCCTTTGTTGAATACTTTTAGATGTAAGCTTTAATATGTCACATTATCAAGAAACGTTAACCGGGACAAATCAAATTTCACATATCACTTGATTAATTACAAACTTAGTAAGGGTATGAATAATTTAATTATTAAATCTACATGTATGCTCCGAGGAGGCTGGAATCTATTGAGATTTTCCAGTATTTAACTGAAATTATGACGTACAGTTCCTATTGAAGTTGTACAGTATTTTACCAAAATCAAATTTCACTGACTGAATAGGTCAGACAAAGCGGTGTTTTTTCCTGATCTGACTGTGCAGTTGCGCTTGATTGGTCGAACATACACATCTATTTCACACTCACATGATTTCTCTAATAAAGCTAGATGAAATTTCTCGGATCCAAGGTCGACATCCAATCATTCTGTCTTATGAAAAATAAATCACAAATATTTGCTGTCTGTCTAATGAAACCCTAATTTTGCATGAGGTGTGAGTGTATGCGTGTGGGCGTGTGTGTGGGTATGGCGGGGGGGGGGGGGGGGGGGGAGTTATCTTGACGGCCACATTATGGCACATACACTGTTTACCCTTTCCTAGTTGATTAGATTTTCTTGGTCTTCATTTCACACTGGGGGTGGGGGTGCAGGGGGGGGGGGGGGGCATGGGGCACAGAAATATACCAGCTTTGCAGCCTGTCTAATAAAATCCTAAGGGCCCTTATTTTGCATAAGTTGTGGGGGTGTTACTAACAGCTATAATTTGTTTCTAGTTCTTTAATATTAATATCCCAATACTTTTGTTTTGCTTTTGTTACAGAGGTTTTTGGGCAGGAGACATGCGGTAATGGTAGCTTTAAATAGCAAAATGAAGTGGCACAGAAGAGAATTGTCAGGAGTGCAAAATGCATCATAGTTCATGACAATTGTGGATAAAAAGTTGAAATTTGACATGCTTTGATGATGTTTTTTGTAATGTTAGTCCACTCAAGGTAGAGAAAGAATTAACAGCTCTGTGTCCTAATCATGTGGTTCTACCTAAATGCAACAATTATTCATTTTACCTTCCAGACGCATATTTATGTATTTAACTTCATTTCATATTAAAACTATCTAATAACAGCTATTTGTTTATCCAGATACTTTTGTTTTGCTTTTGTTACAGAGGCTTTTAGGCAGGGAGACATAAAATGGTTACTAACAGCTATAATTTGTTTTTACTTATTTATTTATTTATTTCTGATATTTATACAGGGTGGCACATATCACCAATTTGGTGGTCTTCTATGAGGCCCTGTTTGGTAAGAATAAAAGAAATAACAGCATCAAAAATAAAATAGATAAATACACAAGCATATAAACAGGTAAATTACAAATTAATTGGTATCCCCATGAATTAACTGATCATTAAAGAATAATCCTTGATCATTTACAAGTAATATTAATATTCTTCAATATTAATATCCCGATACTTTTGTTCTGCTTTTGTTACAGAGGTTTTTGGGCAGGGAGACAATGGCTACAACACATTCCGGATCCCAGCCCTGGTCCATCATCGTGGGGTGTTCCTTGCCTTCTGTGAGGCTCGGAGGACATCCTTCAGGGACTGGGGAGCTAGCATGGACCTGGTCCTACGCAGAGGTAGACTATGTGACATCAAGGAGGGAGATAAAGAGATAGAATGGGGCGATATACAAGTTGTCGCTTCTTTGCCTGGTAAAAGGTGAGTACCTTTAAAGATATGATAATCCACAATATTTATTAGGCGCTTAATACGGTTGTTTCTAAGCGCACCATTGTCTGACTACAAATTACCAACCAAAAGTTATTATAAACACACAAATTATAAATCTGTTTTTTTTCTTTCAATAAATCATGCATATTTAATAATAAAAATAAAATGAGATCAAACATAAGATCAAACAAACAAGGAATAAGATGGTGTGCACCTCCTCTAACCGAATCACAACTGCGCCCGTGTAGAATCTCATTCACGAATTAAAAAGGTGCGTTTTCAGCAAGGACTGATTGATTGATTGATTTAAGGATTATATTACATCCATGTAGCACCGTTCTTCAATCACAGTTAAAGCCTATCTGCACTAGTTTGGCCAGGAGGGATTATACCTCCCTGCATGGTCAGTGACAGGTGGATATCTCATCAAATCAGCTCTCAATTAACATACAGTAAGACAAAGGGAACCGTGGGGGACCAATGGTCACCGATTAGGCATTGTTTGCTATATAGAGGGCGCAAGTGGCTGAAGTAGTGCAGTGGGGCTTTAATATGTTGGGCGTGTTTAGCTTCATCTCATAATATTTTAATGATTAATCAAATCATGAAAAAAAACACTACCTAAGTTTCAGATAGTTAAAATGTAATAACTGAGACTAAAGGAATTTTCCGTTTCTGAAAGTTATTTTAAGCCGATTGCATGAGTATAAAATATCTTTATAGACTGTAAATGAATCATAAATGTACATGTAAATGCAATTTAATCCTGGAATTGTATTTAAACATACCTGTATACCTGTACACATTTACAACTTTCATCTTTGTGTCACCAAAAGTGTCTTTTAAGAAATGTGAGGACTTTATTCAATGTTGCAAATATACAATGTATGTAGGACAACATGAAAATGATCAAGCCACTGTACTCTCATAGCACTGCTTTCATCATCCAATTTCATTTAATCATATAAGAATAAATTGCCCCTTAAACCTTGCTGCGTGTGATGGGATAAGGATCCATTATTAGCGTGGTATTTGTTTGACCCTGTGTTTAGTTCAGGCTACATGTAACAGAATTTATCTCAGCCATATGAGAATCGTACAGCTTTTTGGTATTTACTTTCTCTATTATAATCTGGACGTTGTATCGTATAAAAATTCTACAACTGGGCGAGGCTTATCCAGAGCTGCCAACCATTCTGTTTTTTTCTCCTCATAACGGTAGTATGTTTAATTTTTTTTGACATACAGCATTTCAAACAAATGCCCTAAAATGTTGTTTTGATCACTAATTCAATAGAAAACTAAGGTTAAAACATAATTGAAGAGAAAAATATTCTCAAAAAGAATGAAATGCTGATTATCAAAATACCCTCCCCCCCAAAAAACAAAAAAAACAACAACAACAACAACCTACTTGTAAATAAACAAATACAGTAGGTCCTAATATGGAAAAAAACAGCATGAGGAATGGGCATTTTTGCATTGGAAGTGTGTCGCTCATGGTTGTAAGCTTTGTTTTAATGAATTCCTTCTTTTTGCTTGAAATTCCCTTTTTTGCCATCATGGTTCCTTTTTTTTTGGTCGCACAAGGTTGGCAGCTGAAAGTCTGAACGTAGTATAGCGAAACACATGCTTAAGCGTTGTTTCGATGGAAAACGTGATAAACAATCACGGTCCTTTTCTAATCGGAAGGTTGTATCGTATGAAAATTCTATGACTGAGATTGGCTTATCGTGAGTGTGCAATTCTGATTAGTCGCCTGTCATGTCAGATTTTAAATTATTTTGTTTCCTAATATTATGAAGTTAATATCTAGTCTGTAGTCTGTACGCTCCTTTCGCTACACAATGATTTCTTTATGTAAGAGTTTTTCCATAGTCTGCTTGCATCATCCGATTTCATTTAACCGTGGAAGAATAGATTAGCCCTTTAAGGTTGCTTCGTGTGAAGGTATGAGGGTTAGATTATTAGCGTGGTATTTGTCTAGCGTCCCTCCATACTGGCTGAAGCAAGGCAATCTATCACTAAGCCCCCCGGGCAGGTGGGCGGGGACGATCGGGGGATGGTGAGGTGGGAAGGTGAGGGGGATGTGGCTCACAGTTTGGCCAGGTGCTTGGCTTATATTCCACCGCACATTGGAACCACATTGGATTGGAGCAATTGCAAAACACAGAGAGAGAGGGGGAGAGACAGAGGGAGGGAGAGAAAGAAAGAGATAGACAGAGAGAGAGAGATAGAGAAGGGGGGAGTAATGGGAGATGGCAAGGTGGGAAGGTGCGGGGGGGGGGGGGGGGGGGGGGGGGGTGTGGCTCACAGTTTGGCCAGGTGGTTGGCTTATATTCCACCAGACATTGCTTTGAACCACATTGGATTGGAGCAGTTGCAAAACGCAGAGAGGGAGAGAGGGAGAGAGGGAGAGGGAGAGGGAGAGGGAGAGGGAGAGGGAGAGGGAGAGGGAGAGGGAGAGGGAGAGGGAGAGGGAGAGGGAGAGGGAGAGGGAGAGGGAGAGGGAGAGAGGGAGAGGGAGAGGAGGGAGAGGGAGAGGGAGAGAGGGAGAGGGAGAGAGGGGGAGGGGAGGAGAGGGGGAGGGGAGGAGAGAGGGAGAGGGGGAGAAAGGGAGAGGGGGAGAAAGATGGAGATAGAGGATGATTTTTTAATTTTGTACATGTATATTGAAAGCTTTGTTAAGATACAAAGATTTAAACCAAACCATTTATTTCTGATGAAATAAAGTGTATAATCTTTTAACACAGACCTGAGCGTATAGTTAGTTTTTTGCAGATGCCTTCTTTAGCATTTTATGTATAAAATTGCTTCATATCTAATTGAGACAAGAGCCATCCTGTCCAGGGGACATTTTTTTCTTCTAGGTTACTCTTCCACACTAATATAGAAAGAGTGAAAAAAGCTCAAAAATCATTCTTCACCTTTCCCAGAACTCCACCTTCTTCGTTAACCCAAGAGGCAGTTGAGAAGGAAATGGAGGGGATGGGGGAGGGAGAGGTGATGGCTGCGGGCATGCCATTTAGCTAGATACGTGTATTTACACCACATGCATCCCTCCTTCACCTAATATTGAATGAAAAGTGTTTTCATCAATTATTGGGCCATGGGGAAGCTGAAGGAATTGTGCATATTTTATGTGTATTTTAAGGATTTTGGGTCGCAATTTTAGATACATACTGTACCGTACATGGATTCCATGACACCAAGTACAGGATGAAAAGAGTTGATCAGTCGTCAAGCCGGGATGCTTGCAGGATGGGGGGTAGGACGAGGGAAGAATGCATTTATAGCCTCATATTTACCCCCTCCCTCCTCTAAGACTGGATAAAAAGGGTCGACCAATCATCAAGCCTGTTGGCTCATGGGATGAGGGTGGGATTTTATTACAAGTTTGCGTGTTTATCATGCATCTCTCCCATTTGATACACGATGAAATAGTTACTGGTAATCAAGTACCAAGTCTGTGGGAAGTTTGGATGGGGAGGGGGGGGGGGGGGGGGGTGGATGTGTGGGGAGCGGTACAATATGAGCCAGCTATCCACCATGCATCCCTCCCCTCCAATCTAATAATGGTCAATTGTCAATCCTCGGGGCATGTGAAATTGGGGGTGGGCAAGGAAAGACCTACATTTTTGCCTTTTTGGGGGTCTTGCATCCAAGCTCCCCCATCTAATACTTAATCTATCAGCAAGGCTAGGGTAATGTGGAATGGGCAATGGATATAAAAGCAGGCCTGCACTATTACAGTATCCAACAAAATTGTCATTGGCAACACTGACGTATTTGCTCTGAACAGAAATTCATACAGGGGGGGGGGGGGGGGGGAGGGGGGGGGGGGCTAATTTGTGGAAGGGCGCAAGGTTGTTTCCATGATGAGAACGAAAGCTCTTTATCTCAGTTGATGGAAAGGAAGAGGATGAGCTTGGGACAGCTTAACAGAACTGTGTCAGATCAGATAGTGCAGGGAGTGTAACTAGAACTGCAAACATGATGAGAGGGAGTGAAAGAGGGAGAGAGAGAGAGGGAGGGGGAGTGTTAAAGCTCTAGAGGAAGGGAGAGAGTGGGAGAGAGAGAGGGGAGGGGGGAGGGGGAGTTGAGAATGATATTGAATAGAGATGAGTAGAAAGAAAATTATTAAAAAGATACATTTATTTTTTAGAAGAAAGAGACAAGTGGGATGGATGGTCAGATGGGGGGAGAGAGAGAGAGAGTGGAAGATGAAAATCAGATAGTGAAAATTAGAAATATAGATGGACTCTATGAGGAAGGGAGAGGGAGAAAGAGAGAGAGAGAGAGAGAGAGAGAGAGAGGGAGGGAGGGAGAATGGGAGAAAGAGACAAAGATATAGAGCAGTGAAAAGTAGAAAGGAAAAGTCTGTACATGTACATTTTGATATACAAGTATTATGGCTACAGTCAGTAGCAATATATGCTGACAGGGAGGGAGAGAGAGAGCGGGGGAGAATGGGAGAAAGAGGTAAAAATAGAGCAGTGAAAAGTAGAAAGGAAAAGATGCTACATACATTTGGATACATTATGGCTACTACAGGGAGACTGACAGTGAGAGAGAGAGAGAGAGAGAATAATAATACTCCTTCTGCATATATAGAATGGTGCTAAATCAATTTCTGTGGCGTGCCCATTGGGCATGTTGAAGCTTATTGAAGTATAAGGTGTGATACACAGTGTGCATGTGACCGCTGTTCGACTTCTGGGCTGCAGGTGTGGATCAAGGTCCATTCTCACCACAAAATTTCTCTCACCTACGATCTTTCCTGGAAGAGAGTCACTCCAGACTTGTTCAATTCAATCGCCCTTGAGTTGATTAAAAAAAAAATAGTTGCAATTATATTATCTGGCTGAATGTATACAGGTCTTTGAATTGTGTAACTTTAAAGTAGTGGTGTAGGTAGATTCCTGTGAAATTATCCCCACACCATCTACTCTATAAATATGACAAAGCCATTAAAATGACACTGGAGCATTGTCGAAGGTTGATGAAAAAACTGTAATTTTTGTATGAAATGTTGCTATTCCTTCTGAAAATAATCCTGAACAAATTCTCCAACCACAAAGCTATTTATGGTTCTCTATGAAGGCATCACTGTGCGACACCCTCTAACAAGAAATTATCCCAACCATTTTTGAGCTTTTCCAACCGTATTTCCATGAAAATAAGACATGGGACAGGCTTTTAAAAATTGTTCATCACTTAAATGTCTGGAATGGTTTATAGAGCCAATTCATTGCTTTGTGACAATTTATATTCACCTAAAATGTAATTAAATTGTAATAATATAATTGGGAGAATTGAGGAATCGATCAGATCAGTTTTTCTCAATTTTATCAATGATAATGGTCTGTTTTCACTTAAACTGTCAGATTATCTTTAATTTTACATCTGGCATTGAAGTCACTACCTTACTCTTAGCACCATTTTCTCTCATCTGACCAATGTTACCTAGTCTCTGCACATGTAGGCAGATTTCTCTGTAATCATCTCAAAACCGTCTACTGAAAATTTGAGTTCCAGAAGTTCTTTTTTGTGAAGTTGATTTTCATGAAGTTAGCTGGGGTGGTAACACAGCTAGCTGTACTGTGAACATGTGACCAGCTTTCAGCATGACTTAGTGGACACTTGAATTCACACTTGATCTCGAGTACCAGACCAAACCATAACATCGCTGTCTTTCTGATAGAAAAATGAGGTTGTCAGTTTGGGAAGCGGGTGGATGTACATGTAGGCATGTCTGGGAGGGGGAGAATAGGGGGTGTCAGTTTGGGAAGCGGGTAAATGGAGGCATGTCTGGGAGGGGTAGAATAGGTGGTGTCAGTTTGGGAAAGGGGTGGATGTAGGCATGTCTGGGAGGGGGAGAATAGGGGGTGTCAGTTTGGGAAGCGGGTGAATGGAGGCATGTCTGGGAGAGGGAGAATAGGGGGTGTCAGTTTGGGAAAGGGGTGGATGTAGGCATGTCTGGGAGAGGGAGAATAGGGGGTGTCAGTTTGGGAAAGGGGTGGATGTAGGCATGTCTGGGAGGGGGAGAATAGGGGGTGTCAGTTTGGGAAGCGGGTGAATCAAGGCATGTCTGGGAAGGGTAGAATAGGTGGTGTCAGTTTGGGAAGCGGGTGGATGGAGGCATGTCTGGGAGGGGGAGAATAGGGGGTGTCAGTTTGGGAAGCGGGTGAATCGAGGCATGTCTGGGAGGGGTAGAATAGGTGGTGTCAGTTTTGGAAGCGGTAGGATGGAGGCATTTCTGGGAGGGGGAGAATAGGGGGTGTCAGTTTGGGAAGGGGGTGGATGTAGGCATGTCTGGGAGGGGGAGAATAGGTGGTGTCAGTTTGGGAAGCGGGTGAATGGAGGCATGTCTGGGAGGGGTAGAATAGGTGGTGTCAGTTTGGGAAGGGGTGAATGGAGGCATGTCTGGGAGGGGTAGAATAGGTGGTGTCAGTTTGGGAAGGGGTGGATTGTGTCATGCCTGAGAGGGGGAGAATAGGGGGTGTCAGGTCGGGAAGGGGGTGGATGGAGGCATGTCTGGGAGGGGGAGAATAGGGGGTGTCAGTTTGGGAAGGGGGTTGATGGAGGCATGTCTGGGAGGGGGAGAATAGGGGGTGCCAGGTTTGAGAATGAGAGGGAGGGGGGGGGGGGGGTTATCTATTTCAAAAAAAGTAAATCAAAACCAAGAGATATAAAATACACAATTATTGTAGATCACAGGAAAGAGTAAATGGTGTGGTTTTTAAGAGATTGAGGTTCGTGAGGGGAGTAGAGGTTGTGGTTGTGTGTTTGTGAGGGGGGGGGGGGGTGGGGTGGGGGGAGTAGAGGAGTAGGGTGTGGTTTGTTGATGGGGAACAGAAGATGGTGCTCATGGAGGGTGCGGGTGTTGAGTGTGTGATTTATAGGAGGAGAGTAAAGGGTGTGGTTTGTGAGGGAGGAATAGAGGGCGTGGTTGTGTGTGTGTGAGGGGTGGGGTGGGGGAAGTAGAGGAGTAGGGTGTGGTTTGTTGATGGGGGAACAGAAGATGGTGTTCATGGAGGGTGGGGTGTAGAGTGTGATTTATAAGAGGAGAGTAAAGGGTGTGGTTTGTGAGGGGAGTAGAGGGTGTGGTTGTGTGTGTGTGAGGGGTGGGGTGGGGGAGTAGAGGAGTAGGGTGTGGTTTATTGATGGGGAACAGAAGATGGTGTTCATGGAGGGTGCGGGTGTTGAGTGTGTGATTTATAAGAGGAGAGTAAAGGGTGTGGTTTGTGAGGGGAGTAGAGGGTGTGGTTGTGTGTGTGTGAGGGGTGGGGTGGGGGGAGTAGAGGAGTAGGGTGTGGTTTATTGATGGGGAACAGAAGATGGTGTTCATGGAGTGTGCGGGTGTTGAGTGTGTGATTTATAAGAGGAGAGTAAAGGGTGTGGTTTGTGAGGGGAGTAGAGGGTGTGGTTGTGTGTGTGTGAGGGGTGGGGTGGGGGGAGTAGTGGAGTAGGGTGTGGTTTGTTGATGGGGGAACAGAAGATGGTGTTCATGGAGGGTGCGGGTGTTGAGTGTGTGATTTATAAGAGGAGAGTAAAGGGTGTGGTTTGTGAGGGGAGAAGAGGGTGTAGTTTTTTAGTAAAGTATAAAGAGGATGTGGTTTGTGGATGGAGAGTAGAGGGTGTGGTTTGTGGAGGGGAGAGTAGAGAGTTTAGTTTGTGAGGGGAGTATAGGATGTGTTTTTCCAGGAGAGATGAGGATGTGGTTTGTTAGAGGTAAAGAAAGCGTTTTTATTTATGGGCAGGATTGAAGGTGCATTTAATGTACGTTTTAGTTGACTTCTCTGACTTTGTCCCATTTCCCTTTACATTTTTCAAGCATGACAGTGTAAGCTTTAGGGCAGGTCCAAGCTATTTGCTTTGTGACGTACGGGACATTCAGAGACTTTAAACAAGAAATAACAATGGATGACATTATTTAAATGGCTATCTTTTGGTATGAGTCTGTGGCTATTATGGGCTAGTTCATTTGTGGAAAGTTTTAGTTCTGACCAATTCATAAATTAATTTTTAATGTAATTAATGTGCTGCGTGACGTACGGGACCAGAGAATTTCTGACTTTTTCAAAAATAAGTTCATCATAAAAGTTCTCTGAATTTATTAAGTTATGAGATTTATGGTAATGATATCTTAATTCATTATGGAATCAAGCATTAATCACAACTATTACCATATTTTTCTGACCTTTTGTTGTTATGTAATATACCAAAACATAAATGTGTGTATGTGACGTACGGGACACGTGACGTACGGGACAACTTTTCCCTATGGGAAAATGCATTGAAATGAAGAATTTTCGTCAAAATTGGTTAAATGTGAACAATTTTAACTTAAATCAGTGACAATTAGAGTGTTTTAGAACCCAGTTAGATCCTCTGACCATCACTTAATATCTTCTGTGTTAATTTATGGGGTAAATCAACACAAATATTACTTTAACAAAGAAAACAAATTGAATTAATATATTCATACACACTATATTACCATTTTTATTCCATTTACCCATCTATCATGTGCAGTCATGCTTCTTTTCTCATTTCTTTTATCCATTCCATTCAACATTGCAAAATTTGTTTAAATAATAATTAATGAAGAAGATGAACTTGAACTTCAAAACTTTTATTTAAACTTGTTTGAAACACAGGGGCACACTCGGCACATCATATTTTGTCAAAGAACATTTCTTATGCTCTAAGTGTTTGTGAACAAAGATACATTAAAAATATGAAGTCTTTTCTTCATAGCTTGTTTGAATTACTTGATAGTAATATCATAGAATTTTGAAGGAATTCAAAGATAATGCTGAACATATTGTCTTTTTTAAATCCTTTTATCACAGATTAGAACATGTATATGTTGCTGTCATATATTCAAGAATTTTGATGTACATTAATGTAGCCTACATGTTTGTGAAAGATGGATACAAAAATATAAATCTTGAAAGTATTTTGTATTGATTAAAGACATCTTATTAAACACCACCAGATATAAGAAATTAAAACCCTAAAGGTTTGTGTGACCTTTTCCACAATTCAAAAGATTAAAGCAAAATCAACAAAAATGCATGGGTGTAAAAGTGATAAAAATACTCAAAAAGGCTATCCTTCCTTAAAAGTTATGATTTAGTTTTTAGGAGATCAAAATTCCCAAGCTGGCTCCATAACATGTACAGTGTATGCTGTAATCCTTTACCATCATATATGACATTTAAATAGAAACTCACATGGAGAGCTTGATAGCATACATCATGTGCTAAGATTCTTACCTGCAGCATCTATGAGTTGTAAAAGCCAGCTTCTCATGCATCTACTACCATATAATTTCATTAGACTCATTCCAGGAACTAGTACACTATTATGATTTACATATTTAGCATCCTGTCAATGTTGGGGACATCAACTGGCAAAATACCAAAGTTGATAATACCAGGGGTCTGGCTTGAAGACTAATTACATTAAATTCAGTACAAACAAGTAAATTCCTAGAAGGGACCCAGTTGGAATGTTCATATATCCCTGTATACAACAAGTTTCCTAACACAGTATATATTCTCCTTTTGGTCATTTCCTTTTTCACATCTTGCATTGGTTTTATATGGGGTTGTCCCGTACGTCACACACTTGTCCCGTACGTCACATTTCTTAATTTGATTATGTAATCAACACAGAATTTTTGTAATTTTTGTTAAACCTATTTTTTGTTAGGTATTCATCTAAATTAGAACTTCCTAGAATATCTTTTAAAAAAAAAATTATTTTCATAATTAAAATTAAACAAATTATGATCAAATTGTGACGTACGGGACATCACACTTTGGAACCTACCTCATTTGCATAATTAATTAATTTTGAAAGTTTTTATATTTTTTTCCTATTTTCTAGCATGATGGTCTACAATTCCTGGGATATTTAATTTTAAACAAATAATTCAAATGAGATACAAAAAAAAAAATGTAATGTCCCGTACGTCACGCTAATTAATAAAAATCGAAGTTCGTGACCTTGGCACTCTTCGTATTTTGATAATTTTTAATTTTTTTTATCAGATTCATAAAATTCATAGTTTCAGCTTTAAAATGAGGTATAGTTTGTTAAATATATATAAAGATGAAATTTGACCCCCAGAGGGGACAATAGCTTGGACCTGCCCGAGGGCAGGTCCAAGCTATTTGCTTTGTGACGTACGGGACATTCAGAGACTTTAAACAAGAAATAACAATGGATGACATTATTTATATGGCTATCTTTTGGTATGAGTCTGTGGCTATTATGGGCTAGTTCATTTGTGGAAAGTTTTAGTTCTGACCAATTCATAAATTAATTTTTAATGTAATTAATGTGCTGTGTGACGTACGGGACCAGAGAATTTCTGACTTTTTCAAAAATAAGTTCATCATAAATGTTCTCTGAATTTATTAAGTTATGAGATTTATGGTAATGATATCTTAATTCATTATGGAATCAAGCATTAATCACAACTATTACCATATTTTTCTGACCTTTCGTTGTTATGTAACATACCAAAACATAAATGTGTGTATGTGACGTACGGGACACGTGACGTACGGGACAACTTTTCCCTATGGGAAAATGCATTGAAATGAAGAATTTTCGTCAAAATTTGTTAAATGCGAACAATTTTAACTTAAATCAGCGACAATTAGAGTGTTTTAGAACCCAATTAGATCCTCTGACCATCACTTAATATCCTCTGTGTTAATTTATGGGGTAAATCAATACAAATATTGAATTAATATATTCATACACACTATATTACCATTTTTATTCCATTTTGCCATCTATTATGTGCAGTCATGCTTCTTCACTCATTTCTTTTATCCATTCCATTTAACATTGCAAAATGTTTTTAAATAATAATTAATGAAGAAGATGAACTTGAACTTGAAAACTTTAATTTATCAGTAAACTTGTTTGAAACACAGGGGCACACTCGGCACATCATATTTTGTCAAAGAACATTTCTTATGCTCTAAGTGTTTGTGAACAAAGATACATTAAAAATATGAAGTCTTTTCTTCATAGCTTGTTTGAATTACTTGATAGTAATATCATAGAATTTTGAAGGAATTCAAAGATAATGCTGAACGTATTGTCTTTTTTAAAATCCTTTTATCACAGATTAGAACATGTACATGTTTATGTTGCTGTCATATATTCAAGAATTTTGATATACATTAATGTAGCCTACATGTTTGTGAAAGATGGATACAAAAATATAAATCTTGAATGTATTTTTTATTGATTAAATACATCTTATTAACACCACCAGATATAAGAAATTAAAACCCTAAAGATTTGTGTGACCTTTTCCACAATTCAAAAGATTATTGCAAAATCAACAAAAATGCATGGGTGTAAAATTGTTAAACATCTTAAGTGGGTGAGAGTGTGAAATACTCAAAAAGGCTATCCTTCCTTAAAAGTTATGATTTAGTTTTAGGAGATCAGAATTCACGAGCTGGCTCCAGCCAGCTTCTGGTGCATCTATTACCATATAATTTCCTTAGACTCATTCCAGGAACTATTACACTATTATGATTTACATATTTATCATCCTGCCAATGTTGGGGACATCAACTGGCAAAATACCAAAGTTGATAATACCAGGGGTCTGGCTTGAAGACTAACTACATCAATAAATATTCATAATTGAATGACACACGCCTTTAAGACTAAAACAACAACAACAACAACAGTACAAGTAAATTCCTAGAAGGGACCCAGTTGGAATGTTCATATATCCCTGTATACAACAAGTTTCCTAACATTCTCCTTTTGGTCATTTCCTTTTTCACATCTTGCATTGGTTTTATATGGGGTTGTCCCGTACGTCACACACTTGTCCCATACGTCACATTTCTTAATTAGATTATGTAATCAACACAGAATTTTTGTAATTTTTGTTTAACCTATTTTTTTTTAGGTATTCATCTAAATTAGAACTTCCTAGAATATCTTTAAAAAAAAAAATTATTTTCATAATTAAAATTAAACAAATTAATGTCAAATTGTGACGTACGGGACATCACACTTTGGAACCTACCTCATTTGCATAATTAATTAATTTTGAAAGTTTTTATATTTTTTTCCTATTTTCTAGCATGATGGTCTACATGTCCTGAGATATTTTATTTAAAAAAAATAATTCAAATGAGATACAAAAATAAAAATACAATGTCCCGTACGTCACGCTAATTAATAAAAATCAGAGTTCGTGACCTTGGCATTCTTCGTAATTTGATAATTTTTTTTTTTTTTTATCAGATTCATAAAATTCATAATTTCAGCTTTAAGATGATGTATAGTTTGTTAAATATATTTAAAGATGAAATTTGACCCCCAGAGGGGACAATAGCTTGGACCTGCCCTAGACTGTCCTGTGGTATCAAAATAGCTCACGTTACTTCCTTTCTGTATTTTCCTTCCCATTCTTGGTGAAGGATTTTGGCAGAAAGGATATACATGTACAGTTGTAGTTGATCCATCGATCATGCTTGTTGGCTCAGGAATGCTTTGATAGATTGCCATTGTAAATAAATAATGTATTTATGCAGGTGATGTAGATCAATTCTGATCACGTGTGACTGCCTCGCTCTCTTAGATATTTCTGGACTGCACAATGTACTTGAACATTTCATTTTTGTTTTTTGCTCTTGCTGTACCACAGCTAGATATAAATAGTATGACATTGAAGAGGCGTGATGGCTAGTAGCAGAACAGTCACGGTTGTCTTGTAACCCGGAGGTCCCAAAATCAAGCTGATGCTCCGGTGTCCTTTAGTAATAATCCAAAATATATATGGCCCTTTAGCGAGGACTTAAAGGTAATGCAATTTTGGGAAATTTTGAAAATTGGATGGATAGTAATTCTTAAAAATGTTGTAATATTTGGATGCCCCTGTGGATGTTTTATAAGCACTAGAAAATTTAGCCTCTAAACCACTTTTGCTTTCGAGAAATTGAATAATCAAAATTTACCGGTGCACCCGATAAATTTCAAATATTTCAAATAACGCCTAAGGCCATTCCATGGTACATATATCTGCGACCATGAAAATCTCTCACATAATTGTAGTCAAGAAACATTGTTTTAAAGCTATAGTAATATCAGTCTTGAGAGGGGGCTATACAACATTAAGAGTTTATTATTTACAATTTCATCACTTTAGACCCGATTTCAACCGCGACAACGATCACATTGCTTCCTATATGTTCATTTGAACCAAATTCATGACCCCATACCAAAACTTTGTAAAGCTGTCAGACCCCTGATTGCTCACTTTAGCTAACAGGCATACTATGCTTTCCTAGCACTTAAGAAAAACAATTCTGAAACATTTCAAACATACTGTATCTCATCAAAATGGAAATAAAAATCATAAGAAATTACAAATGAGGAGGAGTTAGGGTAAATGATTCGACTGTCCCCCCACACCGCTGCCCCCCCCCCCCCCAGAACTAATAATCCACAGAAATAAATCTTACAATTGGTACACCGTCTTGCACAGTTGTCGCTTTTAATTGTAGGAAAATGCAGTAAGCTTTTCAAAAACACCAATGACCTGTCCAAATTTACATTTGTTATGACAATTAACATCATTGTACTTTCATATAATAACATGGTTTTCAGACTATGGACCCTGGTTCTGACAAAAGGTCAAAATTGTTTTCAAAAATTAATGTTACAAAGATAATCATGATGGCTCCCTCTTTAAAGCTACCCAAGGCTCTCATTTTCCTTTGGTCTATTGAGGATGGCTAACACTACTGAAATAAACATGACCTTCTATGTATCTCCTCCTCCAAGATTCATAGCCTCATCATGCTGTCCCACCCATAGGGAATCGTGTTGTCACTCCACGCCTTCTACGCAGTACTCTAAGCTGATTACCATTCTGTTGTCATCGCGACATTTTGAGAGAGTTGAGACCCTGTCTGCTCCTTGCGGTGTCTCATGTATATAGCGATCTCCTCTTCTCTTTTTATCGAGAGTGAAAGCAAACACATTCGTTGTGATTCTTAAAAACATAAATTTCTTCCACCAAATCTGTGAGTCTTTTAAGGCTCGTTCAGATATGATGCCGTGAACCTCGTCAAAATAATCACTGCAGATTTTGTATTTTAAAAAGAGTAAACTTTTGAAACACACGTGTTCGTCCACACCATCCCTTACTTCAGGTTAACTTCAAAGTCTAAAACCATGACCTAAACTTAAAGTTAACAGTCTGTCGTGTGAACCTAACTATTAGCAAACTGGTATTACTTCATCTGGGCCCTTTTTTTATTATAAAGAGTTAATGTTAATAGCAACTTATTCGTAATTGATATCTATCATAATTATGCACGTAAGAGAAAAGGAGTGCAAACTTGTTATTGATTAAAAGGACTTGCGATTGATTTTGATCAGTCGTAACTTTTTATGAGATGGGGGCCCTCATCTCCTATCAGATAACTATAACATGGCTCATATCTGTCCCAACATACACAGTAATGGATGTCAATTGAAAGATCTTTAACAGTGCCATTTGTTTGCAGTCGTTCATGAGTTAGCTTAAAATGTACTGACACAAACAGATGTGTTGGGAATACAATTTTGACATATCTTCTGTTCAAAGCCAGAGGAATGTGACTCTGTATTAAAGTATACTAGGAGGACCCGTGGAAAATCCACGGGATTCTAGGGGAGGGCCGGGGGTGGGGGGTTAAATAGATAGAGGCCTATGTGCTATCGAAAATAAAATTAGATTATTTTTATGTAGACAATTTTTATAATATATCTGTTTGACCATGAATGGCGCACCGTAACAAAAACTATGTCAGGTAGGATCTCGATAAGTACGATTTATTTGCATTATTATTGTTGTGATTTCAATGTAGTTTTCATGAAAAAAGTAAAAAAAGCAGAAGCTTGGATTATGATTTTGTTGGCATTGTTCACAAAATTTGTATAATAATTTTTAAAGTAAAGATTTTACGCGAAAAATCGGACGGTTTGTGCCAATATATATGTAGCAGCCAGCTGCATGCAGTGCACAAATTGGCTCGACTGTGCGTGTGACTGTGAGCGTAGAATCCAGTGAACAATTTTTTTTTTTTCGGGGGCTCGATCTATATCAAATTTTTGGGAAATTTTCGGGGGTTACTTTTTCAACTTTCGGGGGCTCTTTTTTCTTGGGCTAATTTTTCATTAATTCATTTAAGGATAGTTTGTTTAGTTTGGTAGCGTAGTGTTACGTAAAAAAAGCGTACTTTCTGCATCAAGTTTCTACGCCGAAAGTACGCGAATTGTTTAAAACATTAATTTGTTTGCGTCCATCTTGCGTACCCCTTTGCGTCCCTCAGGGTATAGTAACGTAGGCCAGCGTATTCTCAGCGTAGTTGGTACGCAACTCTACTATGGACCCCACGCCAATTAGTGATCGACCTGCCAGTGTCACAAATAAGTTATTAAAAATATGCTCATCTGACCGTAATTAAATGCCTAAAACCCCCGAGCCTTCGGGGGTTCGGTTCAGCCCTTTGAACCCGTGGACATCACGCCTGCACTCAACTCGCTTTGAGCTACCTGACCCCCCCCCCCCATACTTTCAAAAACGTTTTAAGGCATTGATTTTATGCAAGAACTGTTTCATAGTAAAAGTATTATCATTTTTTTAAACGACCATGATGACCGTCCGATTTTCTTGTGAAAACGTTACTTTGAAAAATGAATATCGAAATTCAGCATACAACTATATACATGGACAGAATAATCACAATCTAAACTCAGGTTTCATACCTCTATAGTCACGAAACTATATTGAAATAGGGGCAATAAGAGCAATTTCAAAATGTTGTCGAGTCTACTCTAGCTCAGCTCAGCTCACACACAGTCACAGTTCCGACAGTGCTCGGCAGCTAGCAGTGGCGCACTGCACTGCCCGTGCCTCACGGCAGCTAGCTTGCAACTGAACTGTCAGTTACGATGAATTTCTTGTGAAAACTTTACTTTGAAGAATGATTATCAAAATTCAGTAAATATGGACAGGATAATCACAAAGTAAGTCCTGCTTTCATACCTCTAATTCACGTAAACTATATACAAATCACGGCAATCATCATAGAATCAGAGTCGAACCGACTGAGCTGTGCGTGTGACGCTGAGCGTAGAATCATCGCATACATTATACACGTACGTTCGAATCGTACACGCAGCAGGTCCGGCTGGCCTACAAGGCATATCCTATAGAAAGACGCATAACACGGATAAGCCCAACCCGTGAGAGCGTGCATTTCTTACATCCCCTCACCCGTGTGAGTCATCTGTTGATGTGTATTTCTCTTACATGCTACAAAGCATATCCTATAGAAAGACGCATAACACGGGTAAGCCCAACCCGTGAGAGCGTGCATTTCCTACATCCCCTCACCCGGGTGAGTCATCTGTTAATGTGTATTTCTCTTACATGCTACAAAGCGTATCCTATAGGAAGAGACCTAACTCGGGGTACGCGGCACACCCGTTACAATAAGATTTGCTACACCCGTTGACGCGAGTGGATTCTCGTCCAATGTGTGTCTCTTCGTCTCTCTTTGATAATTAGACAGAGGGCGGGAGCACGCCTTGCCGACTCGCTCTCACGGGTTCGTCGCCTCCTTGCAATCCACCACGCTCGCCGATCTCTCGTCCGCCCGTCCTCCCCGGCACCCCGAAACCGCGTTTAACGGCATGGACGTCGATTGCGGGGTCGACGTGGCACGCGGGTTACGGGAGACAGGCCTCGTGGAATTGTGCCGCCGTCCCCGCGCCACGGCGGAGGCGGGCGCGGTCGGGGAAAGACGTTTTTGATGAACCGTTTTGTCCCGTTTTGGACCCCCCGCGGCGATTTTGCGTATTAATAGTATAGATGAGTTAACGTCCTTCTGGCTCTGAACAGAAGATATATATGAAAGACTGATGGTAATATTGAACCAAGTGCAGAAATTAAGTGAAGGTACTTCTTTTTTCCAGCTTCATGTTGATATATAGTTCTACCTCAATGCCATAAAACCCTTGTTAATTTTCAACAGTTATGCAAATTATAGTCTTTAAAAATATTTTGTTTATAGTCTTTTTGTGAGACTTCATTTTGCTAAGTTCACCAAATGACTAGTCTCTAGTTAAAACATTTGATGAAAAGTAATTCTATCACAGTCTATTACAAATGGCTGGATATGAAAACGTAAAGCTGCTTATCTAATTTAATTTATTTTTGCAAAATGTAAATGTTTGCATTGATCAAACTTGATAATTGAGGGAGAGCCTCTTTGTTTTGAAATGTACATGAGAAATATGAAAATAAATGAAATGAAATGATATGGCCTGGTTGGATCCAAAAGGTCAGATCCAGAAGGCCATTAATTTTGTGTTCAATTATATGAGTGAATGCCTTTTTGGTTCTAAACAGATGATATATTGTAGATGAATAGCTACATTTGAATGTAAATGTATGTGTGACTGTAAAGGAATTTAATTTCAGGCTTCTATTGTCAACATTAACCAGCACATTAATATATGCATAGATGAAGCATTATAGTTTCATTCGCATTGTACACTGGGTTGTTGGATGATAAGTAAATTGAAATTGAATTGAATTGAGTAAACACGGCACGTTCAAGTGAGCTCATAAACAGTAGAGTTCTGGTCATGCGATAGCATTTTGAAAGAAACTGTGTAGAAGCCATTGGAAAAAGATAATCATGTGCCACATACATGTACATAGTATACTGTATGTTGTGAGGTTATGGAATCATCAAAATGATCAGAAAGGGGCACATTTTTGCTAAAGGTCTCATGAACTTTACACTATACTGTGTATACATACGTGACTACACAAACATGTAGCATGGAAGATGAGTTCCACAACCTTTAGCTGTTAATACTCATCATATTTTGAATATAAGGGTATTTGAAGAGCCGTCCGTTTCAGGAAACATTTTTTCTATGGTACCCTTCCACACTAGCATAAAAAGAATGAAAAAGTTCACAAATTACTTTTCACCTTTCCCAGCACCCAAATTTCATGTGTGACAATCACGCCACATTGTTTGGTTTTGGCTCAGTAACTTTTGATTAAGAGTACTAAAAAGAAGTATACCTGGGGAGTGTTTCACAAAGACTAACATCGAATTTAAGTCGGAACCAACCATGGCATGCCGTTTATGCCACTGTTTGCTCTCACCATTATGGTCTTTAGATAATATTTTTTCCTTCAATGAATTATCAAAAAAATGTAAATTCTGTAGATTTGTGACCATGATTTGTACGTCCCTTGAGAGACCAATGCCAGTAAATGGTGAGAGCAAACAGTGGCATGAACAGCCTACCATAGTTAGTCCAACTTAAAGTCGATCTAAGTCTTTGTAAAACACCCCCAAGATGCATACATGTATATGTAAAAAGAGCACAAATTTCTGTACACACTGCATTCTTTTTTCTTGCATGACCAATTTGCGTTAAATGCCAACAATTTTAAAACTGATTTTTTTTGTTGTCAATCCTTAAAATGGCAATACGTTGAGAGGTTCAAAATCATTATTTTTCATACAAAATAGGCAATTATTTAAACTTTTTGACTATCGTAAATCTCTGTGTATAAGGCGCACTTTTTTGCCGCCTTATTTTTTTTAATTTATTTATTTTTTAATTTTTTCGATTTTATGGCGCTATGCCTGGCAATGTCTCCCAGCTCAGTAATCGGTGTGTTGACTCACCACTCAGAAACTACAACAACACTCAAATTTGTCTGTTATCTTGGTTTGAAAGTAATCTTTCTAATAGATCTCAATATGTAGTTTATAATAATAATTCCTCAATTTTTTTTTCTATTACACATGGTGTACCACAAGGTTTTATCCTAGGTACTCTATTGTTTTTAATTTACATTTATGATCTTTACACATTCTTCTAAAAACGACATTGTTACTATTATTTGTGACAAGTTCACAAGCAAAAGTCGGCGCCTTCAACTGCACCTCGAGAAAAATAGGCGTGCGCCTTATACACAGGTGTGTCTTATATATGGAGATTTAGGGTATTCTCTTATACATAGATATTGTTTGTAGAGTTATTAGACTCCTTAGAAGAATGTAGCAACAGAAGAAAACTGTAATTGTTGCCAATTTGAAGAATAACACATGATCAATTTAGCCCTTGAGATAAATCCTGTCTTGAAGGGTTAATACAAAATGATATGACGCATTGAAATATCACCTAAATATACCCTGCCTGCATGCCACTTCAGACAGTGCATTTATCGGTATTTAATTATGTGTCTAGCGCGGATGTGAACATTGTATGGAAGGAATGTTAAGCCACTTGCAGAGATGCCAACTAGTACAGATTTCCCGTAATTGGTACGGAAATTAACGACCATTACGGCAGTACGGAATGTTGTCTAAAAATTACGTTTTTTTTTTTTGCGCATAGGGATCTATCGTAGCAAGTGCTGTACAGTATGGTGGCCATCCAGCACTCGCTGCATGAGAAAGATGGAAAATTATCAAGTATTCTCTTAATAGAAGCCAATTTTTCATTGAAAACTTATGTGTTGTGATGAACTGAAAATCAATATTTAGCAACTTTGTGGGAGTAAAATCACAACAAATTTCAGATAATCATGCGCGCATGCGTCCGCTTGCCATTCTTTTAAGATTCATGGCGCCGCATAGGAAATTACTGATTTATTCACCAAATTACTGATTTTGAGCCTTATGGTTACTGATTTGTGCTCTGAAAGGTTGGCATCCCTGCACTTGATAATGATTGATTCATGTACATTCAGGCATAGATGGATAATAATATACAGTCTGTGTGTGAAGTGATTTAGAGTATGGTGAGCATCAGCTATTTGAAGGAAGGGGCAATTAATCTGCCCCCTCCTGACAGACTGTCATTTGTCAACTATGAAAAGAAAAAGTGAAGCTACAATTTAGGAAATTGTTCGATTATCATATCTGATATCATATTCTCCTCCCCTCAAAAAATGCATGGAATTGCAGAAAATTTTGTTTTTGATAGGAGTTAAACCCAATCAGATGGATCTGTTTGTAAGGCAGGAGGAGAGAGTACCAGGCTTGTTATGATAACAAAGTTTTATTTCTTGTTATGTGTGCTTTCTTTGATGTTTTTGTTTCTAAAAGAGCATGTTTCAAATCATCTTTTCTTCCTATTTTCTATTTATTTATTTATTCAATTTTGTTTTGTTTTTAATTTTCTGAAACCTTTTTTCAGCACTCCATTGCAGTACTAAAATTCTATCTACTTCCGTGTATTTTTGCTGCACTATTTCATCATGGTCCGCATGACTGGAGTAACCTTCAAAACACGCTCTCAACACTCATCCCGTAATCATGAATTGAATTATCCCCCTAACGACGAACCGGCTCACAAGCCTAATAAAATTACATCATTGATTGGCCTCTGAGCATCATAGAGCAAACAGGGGAATTAATTCATCATGGCAAGAGTCCCTTTAAAATCATCTATACGTCAAGCCACTCAGAAACTCCTGGATACTTTGTTCCAATTTCTGGGCTAATTCTTGCATTCCTGGTATTGACTTTTGAGCATAAAAGTCAATAAGTAGGCGTAGCGGGAATTAAGGTACATTGGGTTATGCATATTTGAAGAGGTTAGGATAGAGAGCTAGGGGTAGAGAGCAAGTGGGGTAGGGAGGGGGTAATAGAGAAAGTGAGAGGGGTAGATAGAGAGAGAGAGGGGCAGAGAGAGAGAGAGAGAGAGAGGGATAGATAGAAAGAGAGATAGAAAGAGAGATGGAGAGAGAAAGAGAGATAGATGGAGAGATGGAGAGAGAGAAAGAGATGGAGGGAGAGAGAGTTTGGAAGAGAGAGGGAGAGAGAGATGGGAAGAGAGAGGGATAGAAGGAGATGGTGAGAGAGAAAGAGATATGGATGGGTGGGAAGAGAGGGAGAGAGGGAGAAAGAGAGAGAGAGAGAGATGATGATGATGAGAGGAGAGAGGGGGAGAGATGATGAGAGAGAGAGAGAGAGATGGGGAGAAAGAGATGTGGAGATAAAAAGAGAGAGAGAGAGAGAGAGAGAGAGATGGGGTGAGAGAGAGATGGGGGGTGGGGGGAGAAAGAGATGATGATGAAGATGATCCTAATGACTAGAAGGTTTTGTCAGTTTCTGTTCAATTCATGAGGGATATGACATGCCTACATTGGGAGAGATGTACATGTATGCTGAGGAATTAGGAGTAGCAATATGAATGTCACAGAAACCGATGCATCAAATGATTTGAAGAGTGAACTCAGTATCAATGGGGAAAGATGTACAAATAGAAATAGAGAGTTAAGGAGGGTTGTCAAGACCAGAGTAAAGACATGGATATAGAAATGCTGTTTATTGAGATAAGAAATACTTTAATTGTAAAGACCAATTATGAATAATTACCCCCCCCCCCCAAAAAAAAAAAAAATTAATAAATAAATTGATTAAAAAAAAAAAAAAAAAAAAAATTCAAGTTTCAAGTTTTATCTCAATTCAAATCCATAAGCACATCTAAACTACAGATTATATACAATATCAAAAACAGAAAACATACACAAACTGGAAGCATGTCCACAAATATACGAGAATTATCCAAAGTTAGATAGATCGACATATTTTACTAAGATAGATTGAGATTATTCCTTGAATGAAGGAACTCTTTGAATGCTATAAGCCTCTTATCAGGGCAGCTTGGCTAAAGCTGAAATGATACTTTGTATTAACAAGAAGTTACCAGCTAACTGGTAACTTCTTGGTATTAATCACAGTGGTGTAGTAGTGGTGGCGGTTATTTTTACCTGACTGCTAAGAAATCACAAATGCTTGTTAGTAAGCAACCAGAGGACCGACGGATTTAGGTCCTCTCCGAGAGACCTGGTAATGAGGATTAATGCCTTACCAAAGGGCACTTGCGCATCGTCTTGGTTTCGAACCCGGGTCGCCGGATTACGAGACCACTGCTCTACCAACTGAGCTATCGCGCCGCCTCAGTTTAAAATGATATACATTAATATACCGGTGTAATAGCTGTGCTATATAAACTTACATATTTTTACTATCATCTTTGTTTACTGTTTCCAGGGCGATGAACCCAGTACCAATCGTAGATGAGGACATGGATGCCATCATACTAGTCTTCATCACATTCCCCATCGAGCTATCTGAAGCAGATCTTATCAGAGGTGATAAATACCAACAGAACCTGTATGTAACAAAGAGTGTAGATGAAGGGAGGACATGGTCGGAACCTCTTGATGTCACTAATCTAACGCTCGGTAGGATGGACCCAGAACCTCTCATCTATGCATCAGGTAAGACCCTAGTGAGATGGTCTAGCGGTAAGACCGTAGTGAGTTGTTCTAGCGGTAAGACGGCAGTGAGTTGGTCTAGCGGTATAAGACCGTAGCGAGTTGGTCTAGCAGTAAAACCATATTGAGCTGGTCTCATGATAATGGTGATGATGATGATGGTGGTAGTGATAATGGTGATAATGATAAGGATGATGATGGTTGTGATGATGATGATGATGATGATGATGTTGATAGTGGTAGTGATGACGGTGATGGTGATAATGATAAGGATGATGATGGTTGTGGTGATGATGATGACGATTTTTCTAATGGTGGTGATGATAGTGGTAGTGATGATGATGATGATGATGATGATTGTTCTGATGGTGGTAGTAATAATGGTGACAAAGATGAGGATATTGATGGTTGTGATGATGATGATGATACTGATGATTGTTCTAATGGTGGTAATGATGGTAATAGTGATGATGGTGATAATAATGATGATGATGGTGGTAGTGATGATGATGATGGTTATGATGATAAGGATAATGATGGTTGTGATGATGATGATGATGATAATGGTGGTAGTGATGATGGTGATAATGATAAGGATGACAATGGTTGTGACGATGCTGCTGCTGTAGATGGTCCATAAAACGTTGCTATCGCTGTTGTCTTTGAAGGTCCTGGCCATGGTTTGCAGCTGAAGTCTGGTCGACTCATCGTCCCTGGTAATATACACTGGAAGGAGAAACCTCAGCCAGGGGCTACAGGTAAGACCTACCTTTCATCTGCTTCAGAGCCAGAAGGGCATTAAAGACCGTCAATACTACTGGGCCAGAAGGGATTAGACCACACATCGAGGTCACTGACAGGTGGCTATCTCATTAACTCAGCTCTCAACTAACATAAGAAAAAGAGGATCATGGGGGACCAACAAGCACCGATTGGGGAAGTTTTCTATATAGAGGGAGCAAGTAGCTACAAGTAGGACAGTGGGGCTTTAAAGTGACTCTGTAACATTGCCTCATATTCTGAAACAAAATCCTGAATTCAGCTCATGCTGCAATCATAATTATAAACTATAGATATAAAATAAGTCCTACCTTTATCTGCTTCAGAGCAAGAAGGACCTTAACTTGTTTCCTTTTACATCATCATCAATAGTGATATGTCAGTTTATGACAGGTTCAGTGACCCAATCAGAATTCTACTTCAAGTGTCTCTTCAACTACCTCAGTCTTGAGCCATCCTTTTACATATACAGTCAAACCTTCTTTAGTGACCACCTGTCTGCAAAGACCACCCGTCTACAAAGACCACCTGTCAACAAGCACATTTTTTGTTTCCCTTGAAAATGGTTTCTCATTGAAACATGTACTTCTGGAACCTTCTTACAAAGACCACCTGTCTACAAAGACCACTTTTTGTGTTTCCCTTGGGCGGTTGCTGTTGATAGATTTTACTGTTTAGTACATTTACATGGAGGGTATTATTTCTTCTAGCTCTCAGCAGTCAATTTCCTGTTATTGTTGGTGCATCACTTTATTGATACTTCAGCAATAAAGAAACAGAGATAAAGGCACACACAGAAAAGCCCAGGACTTGACCTGATTAATGGTCCATGCATGTCAAAATTGTGTATATATATTCCTACAAATATACATACTACAGTCTAACCAGTTATAGCGACGCCCAAGGGAAACACAAAAAGTGGTCTTTGTAGACAGATGGCCTTTGCAGACAGGTGGCTTTAGTACATGTTTCAATGAGAAACCATTTCCAAGGGAAACAAAAAATGTGGTCTTTGTAGGCAGGTGGTCATTAAAGTAGGTTTGACTATACAAATATACATAGGCCCTACTACTTGTATCACGAAACCTGGAGCAAGATTTGACACTAAAAGGTGCGCGGGAGACATGGGCGCCCAAAGTCTAGTTCTGTACCTCAAAAATTCACAATTTTTACGCTGGGCTTATAACGCATATAAACCATAATAATCTCAATCTAGATCCTGTACCCCAAAAGTTTGTGTGGAGCCCAGTGTGTAGTATTATTAGTACTTGTACTTTGTGTATGAAAAAATGTTATCTTTGGTAGATATTAACGTATCCCAATGTAGTACTAAGAATATTTATGATAATGTGAATGTACAATAGACCGGTTTACTAACATTTCCAAATTGTATGCATACTTTTTATTAAAACAAGGGTTGTTCTTGACAACCTGAAAGCTTGCTCGAGGCTTGCCTGACATATCAACAAGTAAAGTGTGCAGACTGGATTCCAAGTATTGTAGGTTAATGGAATAACTAATCACTAGGTCCCCAGGAAAGAAACATCCATTAATTTGAATATGTTATTAAACTGATCTTTTGACATACATGTATATTTATATACCTCACTTAAGTAATCCAGCCATCTGATTGGTCGAAATTGCATTCATAAACTTCAACTGTTCCTGTAAAATTCCCGGTAACCATGCATAAAACATTTAATATTTTTAATAACCATGGTTATTAAAAAAATAGTTCAGTCTCCATGGTTACCCCATAGGTTTACATGTTAAAAAATGGTTTGAGCGATCGAGGATACCGTATGTGTGCGAATAATTGGTCGGTAATTTCAATACAATTGAATCTCGATCGATCTTACCGACAATTTTATCTTGCATTGTTGACATGAAGACGAAAATAAACTTCCAAAAACCAAAAAACAACATCTGCCGATAGATCTTGATCTAAGTTCGTGCCAATATGCATTGCAAAAGTAAAAGAAGAGTCCGTATATGGAGCTTTTGCGAAGCATTCATCACACGCGAAGCCGGTTTCAATTCATTTTAATGTATATATCGTACAAAACTGCCAAGCATGTTAACAGCGCGCAATGGCCGAGAGGTCTGAGGCGCTGACTTTAGATACATCACCTTTTGTACGCAAGAGTTCGAATCTCATCTTCGACAAAAAAAAAAAGTATTTTTTATTTTTTATTTTTTAGTCTATTTTTTTTCGGCATATAAAAGTATTAATGACTGCTTTAATATTCGAGAAATAGTTGTTTTTATACGCTCTCGGGAAGGTTACAATTGGGCTATTCCCCTCGGCACGCCTCGGGTAATAGCACAATTCTAACCTTCCCTTGAGCTTATATAAACAACTATTTCTCTCAAAGCAGTCATTAATACTATACTATTCACTCTCTTTTCCCTCTATTACATGCAGGTTGGTTAGCCAAGTTTAAGTGATCAATATTGTCTAGTCCCTCATGTCAAAACATGTAGAGTTTGAGATTCTTCAAGAAGGGGGCACGCAAGCATAAAATTAATGGTAGAAAATGATTCCAATATTCTATCTTATAAACTCAATTTCAACCATCTTGGACATAGAGGATAGAATAAATGAAGAGCTTAATTCCAAAAGGAGCTAAATCCACTTTTGATGAAAATTGAGTTATTGATATCAGCACATTGTTCATTTACTTAAGTACCTGTCTTACAGTAATGATTTACCTAAATTTTGGGAGCAATTATGTAAAAATGCACCTTCTAATATAATTTTTTTACATAGACGCCTGTACAAAACCTGGTAAACAATTTATTTTTTATCCGAAGTTACAAAAGTGGATTTAGCTACGTTTGGAGTTAAACTCTTCAAATACTGATTTTAGAATTGTATGTCATGAATCAGAATCCATTGAATTGCCCACATGTATATTTATTTAAGATTCAAGATTTTTTATTCATTCCATTCAATAAAAAACATATATGTATATAAAAGATATTTTTACAAGTGTAAACAAGAAAGAAATACAAGTTATACAAACATCAGAAGGTCACTGATCAATACATTTAAAGGTAAAGAAATCGAATAGAATTTGGGTCACTGCAAAAGTTCAAATAAATTTGAACTTTTCGAGGCTGTGCCAAAGGTTTGAATTAAAATATTAAAATAAAAATAAAAATAATTAATTTATACTTACATTTCATCTTGTTTTGTTATCATGTACAGGTTGGTTAGCTGAGCTGAAGTGGTCAATATTGGAGTTCTTTGATAGTTTCCATGGTAGTAGGAATTGTTCTATTGTCCTCTTCAGTGACGATGGTGGAGACACCTGGCAAGTAGGAGGAAAAATACCACCAGCCAAAGATGAGGATGGAGTAGATATACCAGCTAACGAGTGCCAGGTAAGGTTGGTTTATGATAACTTGGTTTATAGTAACTTAGATTATAATGACTTGATTATGGTTACATGGTTTATCGTAACTTGGTTTTAATCTTGTTTTAGTAATGATGGTAGGAGGGAATATACCAATGGCTAAAGATAAATGTGGAATAGATATACCAGCTATAAATGAATGTCAGGTAAGGTTGGCTTTTAATAACTTGGTTTATAGTAACTTGGTTTATAATAACCCGATTATGGTTACACGGTTTATAGTAACTTGGTTTAAATGTTTATAGTGGGCTTGTTTAGTAATGATTATAGGAAGAAAGACAACTATGTGTAAAGATGAATATGGAGTAGACATACCAGCTAACGAGTGCCGGGTAAGATTGGTTTTTAATAACTTGGTTTATAGTAACTTGGTTTATAGTAACCTGGTTTATAATAACCTGGTTTATAATAACCTGATTATAGTAATATGGTTTATAGTAACTTGGTTTAAATATTTATGGTGGTCTCATTTAGTAATGATGGTAGAAGGAAATATACCAATGGCTAAAGATGAATGTGGAGTAGATATACCAGCTAATGAATTCCAGGTAAGGTCTGTTTATAATAACTCGGTTTATAGTTACTGGGTTTTAATAACTTTGCTTATAGTTAATTGGTTTATAGTTACTTAGTTTTTAATACCTTGATTTATAAAAACTTTGTTTATAGTTGTTTTGTTTAGCAATGATAGATAGAGGACAATATCACAAACTAATAGAATTCTTTATTGGGTAATACACTGTCTAACAGTTTATAATCAAACTTTCTGAAATATGTGTCCATGTGAATAGTAGCCCATGAGAATTAGCAGCAGTTGGGCATTGTTCAGATATGCCTTGTTTTTTAATGTGATGACTTAAGTGTAATCCACAAAACATTTCTACATAATATAACACAGAGCTCCGTGATTGCACCCAGGTGTCATTATGCGTATTTTGCGATATACAAGAACTGAACATTATTATTATTATTCATTTACACATACACACACTCACACACACTCACAAAAAAAAAAGTTTTTATTGTGGCTGTTTAATTGCGTTGTATTTGAACGAGCCTTTGATGCTTATGAAACACCAAATGCTGGCCAGGTGTTTTAACACATAACCTAGAAATGTGGTGACTCCAAAGATCTTCTATCTAATAAATTTTCCTTTCTAGAACATCGTTTTGGAGGCAGCTTTCATTTGAACTTTAATTGATCAGCCCAATCTTTATTTTGGAAATCACCTAAAACCTCTAGGTGTTATTGCCCCCTCCCAGCTTCACACATTGCTGTTACAGATTTCCCCCTCTGTTTGACACGTTACCATATTGCAACAAAGGGCATTTCAGAACCTGTCTTCTCTGACACATTTCCAGAGAGACTATTTCTCTCTCTCTCTAGGCCTGTCTTCACTATCTCGAGATTGCCAAATATCGAGCTACATGTATTTGAACTATCCCGATCGCAAACTATCCAGCTGATTTGCGTCTTCATCAGCCCCGAAGTTGCAATTAGCAGGATATTTTGTCGGGATTGTCATAGTTTGCAAAATATCCCACTATATGGCAAAATATCCAGCTATTTGTCCGGTGCGTCCTCACCAGACCGAAGACTCGCACTATGCGCGAATGCTGAGCAAAATATCTCAAGCTAATTTCTCAAGGTTGAGTTTCAAGTTTCGAAGTCGAATCTCGAGCTGATGAAGACGCGATTTGTAACCTCAGGATTATTTCCCAAATCAGAAATAGCGGGCTATTTGGCAATCTCAAATGATGTGGACGCGCCTAAAGGGCATTTCAGAACCTGTCCTATTTGACACATTTCCAGAGAGACTATTTCTCTCTATGATTCAGGGCCGTAACTGCTATTGATTTATTGATAGTGATTGCCATCTGTTTCAAATTGATTTTGTAATCATAGTGACCTTGGCTTAATTTAATTCATAATTCATCTTTTCAATTATAAATGAAAGCGAAGAAGGAAAAAAAGGTTCAATACAAAAAATTAAGGTATAAGTTATAATAAATAATTACAGTGCTTATATAGCGCCTATCACTTAGTCTCTAAGCGCTCTACAATAATGCAGCATAATTACCCTGGCTTTAGCAGTGCAGCTGTTACGCGCGCTGCGTTTCAAGGAATAAATTCCTACCAGGTACCCATTTACTTCACCTGGGTGGAGTGTGGCAAATGTAGGTCAATGTCTTGCCAAAGGACATTAGTGCAGCGGCGGGACTCGAACCGCGGACCTTGTGATCGACAGTCCGGCGACGTATCCACTCGACCACAACACCTCTACGAGTTAGGTTGTTATTGTTGGATTTCTCTTTATTAATTGTAGGAGCTTATATTTTTGATATATTGTACAGCCATATGTGGACCTGGGGGCGTTTCACAAAACTTGTCATCAGTGACAAATGACAGTTTTTGATATAAGCTACTGTAATCCTTGCTTCTGATTGGTTATCAACAGATTTGTCACTGATTTTTGTAATTTATCATTGAAAAAAGGCTTTGTGAAACGGGTCCCAGGTCTAACAAGGACATAATATTTTGGGATGATTGGTACACAAGAATATGTCCTCTCTACTGTTCATGTAAACCATCGCAAAAAGCCACCAGGTTTTTTTTTACGTGAAGGGCAACTGTATGCAACAAAGTTTCAAAGCACGCATTCACGTAGCTATTTGTTCTATGAACCAGAAATGTATTACACTTTAGGTTATCCAAAAAGAAAAGATGATCAAGGTATAACCATCTCCATGGTATAACCGTTCAGTCAAGAGACAAAACCCAAGGCAGTGAACTTCTCACAATTAAGTAGGAATCTGTAAGAAGGTACACGCTTTCACTAGTATTTTACAATGAATTTTATAAATTTCAAATATACAGGAATCAGGGCATCGTTTCATAAAACCATCAAGAGTACAAGTTCACTGACATCCCTTGAAACGCATGTTAAATTTAACTCGCGTTTCAATGCGATGGCGGTGGACTTGTACATATGACGGCTTTGCAAAACAATGCCCTGAATTCTTAGCTGATGTGATGGCACCGTTTCCCACTTTTTTGTTCTTTTGTTGTCTGATAAATTCATTTCATCCAAAGTAACATAGAAACAAAGCATGCCTCAATATAGACCGAAAGCTTCAGTCCCTATAATCATCGGTTGTTCCACTGAGACTACGTCTGGCTCCACTAGACCTCGGTTATAGGGACTGAATGACTGCCTATGCCAGCCTGTGTTGAAGATATTCGGCTAGATTTTAGCCGTTAGGCCCCTCCCACAAACATGACAAACTTGCCACGGCCGTATTGTTATGCCCCCAAAATCCCCCGAAATGTCATTTTACCTCGTGAATATCCAATTTTGAATTAGGCCTAGGCTATAATACATCGGTTCCACTTACTTACTTGATTGATATAATCCGTTTAATGGTCCCTTTTAAGGAAATTATGGGTCAAAATCGACCTCCATGTTGAAAATCTTGCAAGCCGTGTTAAACTCTCGCTGCCGTCAATCTTATCCCTTCTAGTCTACGCCGAAGGCAAAATGATTATGAAGGAAAAACTGTGCGCCATCTACACGTTCGTAATGGCGTTATCACAGTTTTTCCTTCATAATCATTTTGCCTTCGGCGTAGACTAGAAGGGATGAGATTGACGGCAGCGAGAGTTTAAAACGGCTTGCAAGATTTTCAACATGGAGGTCGATTTTGACCCATAATTTCCTTAAAAGGGACCCTTAAACGGATTATATCAATCAAGTAAGTAAGTGGAACCGATGTATTATAGCCTAGGCCTAATTCAAAATTGGATATTCACGAGGTAAAATGACATTTCGGGGGATTTTGGGGGCATAACAATACGGCCGTGGCAAGTTTGTCATGTTTGTGGGAGGGGCCTAACGGCTAAAATCTAGCCGAATATCTTCAACACAGGCTGGCATAGGCAGTCATTCAGTCCCTATAACCGAGGTCTAGTGGAGCCAGACGTAGTCTCAGTGGAACAACCGATGATTATAGGGACTGAAGCTTTCGGTCTAGCCTCAATATACCTGACATGTATCAAGCTTTGCCTGTACTACTGAGGGGCTGTTACATTTTAAAATGAACTTTGTTTTCACAGGGACATATGTCCCTGGTTTTCATATCTTCATGCATGACACACTGTCACCATGTTCGTTGTCATCGTGAGGTTATGAATTCAATCTATCAAGTCACTTTGACCAAGTCAATATTCCAGTAGTGTCCTTTCAAGAGGTAAATTGTATTTATGAGATGATTTTATTGGTCGTGTGCATCAAATCCACAGCTGAGAGGGGGTCATCGCTTTGTATTATTTATTTCTTTGTCCGTCCAATTGAGAGGTCTTAAAGGCAACATTAAATGTGTTCACTTGTACTGAAATTGCTTTATGAGAGAAAATGACAACTGACAAATATTAACTGATCATATTCCCAAATCCATACTTTCATCTATCGAAAAACGTTTTTATAGTGCCTGCTTAGAAAGCATGGAACAATAGGGCACACTTTCCATCACAGAATTAACCTGTCTTACTTTTTTCAAAACGTTTCTTAAAACATACTTCTTCCCTCAGTAATAACCCCTTTTTATTTCATTATACAGTCATACTTGCTTTTAATATCGACCACCTGTCTATAAAGACCACCATTTTGTTTCAATATACAGTCATACTTGCTTTTAATATCGACCACCTGTCTATAAAGACCACCATTTTTGTTTCAATATACAGTCATACTTGCTTTTAATATCGACCACCTGTCTATAAAGACCACCATTTTTGTTTCAATATACAGTCATACTTGCTTTTAATATCGACCACCTGTCTATAAAGACCACCATTTTTGTTTCATTATACAGTCATACTTGCTTTTAATATCAACCACCTGTCTATAAGGACCACCACTTTTGTTTCATTATACAGTCATACTTGCTTTTAATATCGACCACCTGTCTATAAAGACCACCATTTTTGTTTCATTATACAGTCATACTTGCTTTTAATATCGACCACCTGTCTATAAAGACCACCATTTTTGTTTCATTATACAGTCATACTTGCTTTTAATAGCAACCACCTGTCTATAAGGACCACCACTTTTGTTTCAATATTGAAAATAATATACTTCAATGAGAATCATCTGCACTAAGACAGCACAAACAAAAGTGTATATGCACATACATGTACCCTATACATGAATATTCACATACTGATAGTATACATGTAGGTATTTAAACAAGAGGGTATTTTATCCAAAAATAGTAAGAGTAGAAGATGGAAATGTAATCCTGTCGATTCATTCAGACCTTTTTGAAATTTTTCATTTGTAGCCACTTCTAACCGAGAATTAATATTACTACATGTATGTCATTTAGTAGATGATATATTACTTCATGTATGTCATTTAGCTTATTATCATGATTCATGGTGATTGATGATAGCACTATTATTAAAGAGAAGGTTGAGTTCTGGGAAGAGGTGAAAAATAATTTGTGAGCGTTACCATTCGTATTATGCAAGTGTGGAAGAACATCAGATAAGACATGTTCCCTGAAAAGCATGGCTCTTCAAATGCCTTTATATTCTAAATATGTCATGTAACATCGTAAAACTTGGGGTAGGATTTTTACGCCACGTGTTCGTGTAGTCCCATATACATCTTTCTGTGTACAGTGCTTGTAACTTTACCAAGACTTGGCCAAATTTCTTATCATTTTGATGATTCCAGAACCTTGCAATACACACAAAGTCTTATATGCTAGATGATCAACCTTTTCTGGTCGATTCCACAACGTTTCTTTCACAATGCAATCGCATGACCAGAACTCAACTTCATCTTTAAGGTCTAGAGTTACTAAGTATTGTAATTGTGAACGTAGCATAGTTATTTATAGCCCCCTCGTTCTAGAACGCTGTCATCAGCTCGGGTAGAGAATGGGGGCACTTTGTTAGGGATCCTTGTCAGAATGCATTAATTCTCTGCTCATAAACCCTACTACAAGTCAGATGGATTCATGGAGGCTTCATTGTCAAATATGCAAGAGTGAATGAAATACAATTATTGTTTGGATTCCTCAAAGGACTGTATCGCATGTGAATATCTATTATTCATTTTTGTTGAGGCTATAATTATAATACCAGATCAGCTTCTCTAGGTAGTCTTGAAAGGTACCAGCTAAAATATACCATCAATCAAGCGATGTACAGTGCGTCCCAGAAAAAATGAAACCGAGAATAATCAATGTTTTATCATAACTTAATCACAATTATGATTAATAAATGACACATATTTGTAAAGCTTAGATCCTCCTCTTTCATTTGATGCGACTCATATGATGCATATTTCACGCATGAGTGATTAAAAGCAATATGAGTTGCATCAAATGAAAGAGGAGGATCTAAGCTTTACAAATATGTGTCATTTATTAAATATAATTGCGTTTAAGTTATGATTTATCAACATCAATAATTCTTGGTTTAGTTTTTTCTGGGACGCACTGTTTATTGCCTAGGATCCAGCGAATTAAATTGGGTTGCAGTATGATCTCGTTTGTCACAGGAGTAACTTGTATTTATTCTGTATAACATGTGCTTTTTCTGGTACATGTACCCCTATACAAGTGTTATTGAACTTGAACTTTATTTCCCGCTGTCAGAGAGTCAGCATTATAAAAAATAAAAGAACGTTGTGATAACCATATCAATCCATTAAACCGCTAGAGCTTACCCCAAATGGTGGAAATTGAGGAAATCACAATTTAAGTCATTGATGATAATAATAATAGTAATAATAATAATAATAATAGTAATAATAATGATTATAATAATAATAATAGTAATGATAATGAAATTAATGATAACAGTAATAATGATGATATTAATAATGATGATATTAATAATGATGATATTATAATTAATAATGATGATAATAAGAATAATGATAATGATAATAAGAAACCATTCCTGTATAGCACATAACACATTACCTAAGTATGTCTCTATGTGCTTGGAACGTAAAGTGAAAAAAAGAAAACAGAAAATAGGTTAATACTGAGTTCCTTTTACCTGTTTAATATTTGGAATATATGTGTTTTAAGGGCTTTCATTGGACTTTATCAACCATGTTCATTACCTTTAAGATCTAATTTTCTTTTGATTGATGTCCTAATTTCATGATTCAATCCAAGGCGTGTTTATAATGGATGATTCCCTGTACAGCAATGCATTAACCTCACCACAAGGGCACTCGCTATGACATACACTATCCTTTGTTCATTAAACTACATGCATATATTTGGATATTAAAGAGTTCGTTATCGCTCAGAATACCGTGGATACCTTTTATTTCATGTCATTTCATTTCATTTTATTTCGTCTTCATTTTACAAAGCATGATAAAAATCCTTATATAGTTATAAGAATAATGATAATTATAATAATGATAATAATGAACCGTTCCTGTATAGCCCAAAATTAGTTATCCCATTTAAGTCATTAAACTTGTAATGATTTTTGGAAAATCTTATCAAATATTATAATCAAACTTCTTGAACAATTATTGTTGAAACAATACAACCATGATAGAGAAACGGGGATGAAAGTACAGATTGATTTTCCATTGAAATATGCATGTACCGGTAACCAAATGTATTTGAATCATGATTGACTTGATATTGAATTACGCTTCTTCTTCACCTTGTTCTTGTTCTTGTTCTTGTTCTTGTTCTTCTTTTTCTTCTTGTTGTTGTTGTTGTTGTTGTTTACCCAGGGTAGCCTCATCAGTATTCATACTGTTCGCCCTGAGGGCCCGTAATCATATTATTAATTACCCCGGTCATCGGATTCGGGCTTTAATACCCGCACGCAGTGTATGCACATTCTCCACTCCCTGGGGAGCATTCCAGCCACACATCATTTTTACAAGCGCACACTTGCTAATCTAAGCACATTAGCTTTCGCATCCTACCGTGTACCCATTTAACACCCCAATCCAGTGTTGGATGCATTGCATTCCGTAGGGGGGGGGGGGGGGGGGGGGGGGTCATTTTGATGTATTGAAGTTATGTTTCTTTTCTTTTCTTTGTTTTTCTTCCAGGCAGCAGAGTTAGAAGAAGGCCATGTTTATGTCAACAGTAGAACCTGTGATCCTCAAGCCACCCGGCAGGAGTCTTATAGCATCGATGGGGGTATATCATTTACAATGGGCGAGCTCTCCGATGACCTCGAAGAACCTGGGTATTTCCTCTCAAGATGGATTCCTTCCTTCAAGAACTTCGGAGGGTGTCAGGTATGGCCTTCATGAACCTAACCTCCCGCCCCCCCCCCCCCCCCCCTCCGCACTCGATGTTATTTAGGGTACGCGTATGCATGTTCCCTCCTTTTGAAAACACCCCCGAAGTCCGGTGTCTAAAGTCAATACGGGCCAGATTTTTGTGTACTAGGAGCCAGACTTTGGTGCATGAAAAGTACCCCTTTACCGTACATTTTGGGAACACGCATGCAGTCCCTCCGACCCCGGAGTGGAGGGGCCGGGCCTAACCTAAACCTAGTTTGGAGTTTGGAGTTTAGTATTTGGTAGCTTAGCAAAATGTAGTAGCATTAAAGCCCATCTGTACTAGTTTGGCTAGGAGGGATTAGACCACCCAGGAAGGTCACTGACAGGTGGCTATCTCATCAACTCAGCTCTCAATTTACATAAGAAAAAGAGGATCATGGGGGACCAATGGTCACCGATTAGGCATGGTTTTCTATATAGAGGGGGCAAGTTGCTACAAGTAGTACAGTTGGCTCTTTAAAGATGCACCCAGAAAGTAAAATACATAAAATTTGGTTTGATTAATTAAAAGTGTTTTTATAACAAATCAAAATAAAGGTTTGGCTTACATTGAGCTTCATCAAGATGGTATATGCATTTACCAACTCCCTATCCTAACAATGTGTTTCTAAATCTGTGAGATAAATTATAATTATCAACAATTATGCAGCTTACTTTCTTGATGTGTCTTACTTTCTTGATGTGTCTCATGCCACTAAATTATTCTAAGCTAACATAAGGCCAGTATAAACATCAGGTGGTGTTTCACAAAGATCTTAAGTCAAACGTAACTCTAAGTTAGACTTCAACATTATGGAGAGCCATTTGTAGCTTCTAAATGAAATACATTTGAAAACCATAATACAAGTATTTTAGACGTTGGGTGAATTCCACATCAAGGACAAGAAATCTCCTTGATAATAGAAAATATGAATGATTTGAATCAACATTTGATGTCTTTTAAAATGACTTTTAACAAAATATTTTCAGAGATGCTAACGGCTTTCCATAATTTTTAAACCCAACTTAGAGATAAGTTCAACTTAGGATCTTTGTGAAACACCCCCCTGGGGTACTTACATTTTCATTTGTTGTCCCAGATGTTACGACTAAGATCTCAGGTAGCTTAATAAAATGTGGCTCGAAAGGACTGGCCTGGAATGCAAAATGCATATTTGTTGAAAATCACAATCAAGCGCATGTTACATTCACTGTATCACTAACTATTTCTAACATTATATTAATTATAATAAGTTACTTGTGATTCTATTTATTGTAAATGTCGTGGGTGGGGGTTGGACCTTGCTAGGGACCGGTAGTATCAATGATGAGACAGGACAGCAGATTAAAGTCTATGAGGTTTATTCTGTGTCGTAACAAAAACCCCTGTAAAGATACAGATAAAATCGGTGATAAATCACTTGTATCACATTACAGATTCAAATAATTCAATATCATCGTTGACATACATATTCAATATGCATGTATTGTATAAAAACCAAACAGACTTCTATAATCATCGAATAATCATATATTGTTACAAACAATATATGTATCTCGTACTTTAGTTAAAGATTCCTCATAATCAAATAATATTTATCTAAATATTCAAAACATCTTAATCATCAAAGCATCTTAATCATCAAAATTATCACTGTTTGATTAAACATATCAAACAAATATCAAAAGATGCCTACCCTAGGTCAAACAAATCAAGCAACAACCAGACTGCAAACTCCACAGTCACTCTCTACCCGCCACTGCTACGAGCAGAATGCAGACATCACCTAGTACATGTAGGCCTGGACCAGCTGTAGTCCCATATCTCCCAGCTGTAAATGAAAAGTCAATACACCCGTAACCATAGAAACCTACATTGAAAATACACTAAGTATTACATGTATACAATGTAACATGTTATCTACGGAAAAACTCTTATCAAGATTAAATATCTATGATTATATTCCAAAAACACACTCTCATACCATAAGTCGGTATCTACGATTCATGGGCGCCGCCATCTTTGTGTATAAAATGCTGCCCTCTACGTTCATAACTACAAAAACTAACTGAGTTGATAATTCTCTTCAACTACTAAAAACAAGCAAGTTTCTGCACTTGTTATTATTAAACATGAAATAATTAACAAAGCAAATACAACAGTGCTTTCACTGTCTATTCTCAATCTCAACAAATATCATTTGCAATTTCACTAATAGCTTTGAACTCGTTACAACGAAAGACGTTTCATAAACGTTTACACATGACATAGAAATTGTGGCAAAAAGTCATCCATGCACTCCAATTAACCGAATGCAAAATACTATACAAACTCTGTTCCGAATCCTAAGTAACTTCTTAATGTCTCAATTAAGATTAAAATACATTTACAAGTATAAATTCACATACCCGAAGAATCTCCAAAACCAGAGCTTGCCCGACCTAGAACACGTCCGTGCATGTGGATGCTCAATTGGTGTCTGAGCTAACCACACCCAAGATAGAACTACTCGCCCATGCCGCGTACGTACGTACGTTAACATACGGACTAATTCATGCATACAATAAAAAGGAATGTCACTGCCACTTGACCTAATGTCATTACGCAATCTAGCGTATAACGGAACTAAACACCTGACTCAGCTATGCAGGTCACATCATAAGGAATTTTCCAAGTGAAAAAACATCCGATCTAACCTCGATCCTTAACACTTAATTGAAAGCAGAATATAAATTTGCTTTAAACTTAAACATCATAAAATAAAGACTTCCACAAATTTCCAACTTCCAACATAAAGATAAGACTGATTGAAGGTGATACGATCAATTATAACCTTTTACTTACAAGTCCCTAGACGTTGAGGATAAGATTTATCACAATTTTAAATCTTCCTCTTCTTTCAGGCAAGCGTGATGAGCTTTGAACCACCAGATCATATTCCCAAGCTTGAGAGGGATGCAGAGCGTTGGATCATCTTCTCCAACCCAGCCAGTCGTAACACACGTGTCAACATGTCGGTGCGGTTTAGTCGCGATGCTTGTCAGACGTGGAGTCCACCGCTCTCCCTGAACCCCGGTCCCAGCGCGTACTCCGATCTGACCTGCTACAAGGTCAAGGACAAGGTAACCGGGAAGAGCACCATGAAGTTTGCTTGCCTGTATGAGTGTGGTAGTCTCCATCCCTACGAGAGAATCGCCTTTCAGACTTTCTCGCTGGAAGAACTCACCAGTAATGCCAGAGGCAATCAGCCATAGCAACAAGGACACACCTAGCAACAGACTCGGCTTGGTGTCCTGGGGGGAGTTTCACAAAGATCCTAAGCCGAACTTATCTCTAAGTTAGACTTAACAATTATGGAAAGTCATTAGCATCCTTGAAAATATTTTGTAAAAGTTACTTTAAAAGGCATAAAATGTTGATTCAAATCATTCATATTTTCTATAATCATGGGAGATTTCATGTTCTTAATGTGGAATTTATGAAAAGTCTAAAATACCTCAATTTTTGCTTTTGAATATATTTCATTATGAGGCTACAAATGGCTCTCCCTAATATTAAAGTCCAACTTAGAGTTAAGTTTGACTTAGAATCTTTGTGAAACACCCCCCTGGACTTTGGAAGCCCCATCGCTAGAAAAATGCATAACTTTCCAGGAATGTCACGTAAGGAATTCAAAGGCACACCTCGCAACAGACTTGGCTTGGTGTCCTGGACTTTGGAAGCCCAATCGCTATAAAAATGCATAACTTTCCAGAAATGTCACGTAAGGAATGTAGCACCCATTAGCAACAAGGACACAACTAGCAACTGAGATACCCCTGTAGATTTCCAAGACTTTGGTAGCCTTCACTGCTGCTATAGGATCACCTTCAAATTTCTCTGTACATAAGGATTTATCAACCAAGTCAACAGACATCCTTAGCAACAATGACACACCCGGTAACAACAATGCCCCTATTCCAGCTTGGTATCCCAAGACTTTGGAAGCCCCATCCAGAGAACGAAGCATACATTATCAGATATTGCTACTGAAATTAACAGGGGCACGCCTATTAAAAAAGATACGCTTAACTCATATCCTGCCATGAGACTGCTAGCGCGCTATTGTTATAGTGCTCTGTGCACGCGAGCGCGCTACCGTTTGTCTGCTTTGTGCACGCTAGCAAGCATATGTAATAACAGTCATTGTTCATGCCCATTGCACCGTGCTGAGTGCTTTTACAGCGCTATTGAAAGTACCATCGCGTGCATCAGATTATTGGCTTTGGATTACGCGTCTTTGTATACAACAGTCAGATTGGATTTTCTCGAGTAATTCAGCGATTTCTTTTTGTAAAGATTTAAATAACACGCACTTGAACCAACCTTAAAATTAACTTGGCGCACAGGAGATTAGCACTGTGGCACTGGGTGCATTGTATGGGTGGCAGCTTAAGAGTTAATACAACTTCATTTATAACACTTTAGAAGATGGAAGAATAGCATATTTGGAAGAAAAGTCCTGATAAGTGATAACGTAAAACAATAATTCTTTTTGATTTTTTAATCTCAGCGTGCATATTACACCCTTAGTACATGAATTGATAGTACTGTCATATAGCAAGACCAAATGTAGGTCCTTGTGTTTTCTTTTAGAAATTCAACTCATCAACTATGGCCATGCAACCATGGTGCAAATATTGTTAAATTAGAATGATACAGAAGTCTACGAGCCACAAAGTACATTTCGTTTTGTTTTTTATATGTATTTGTATTCATAATGCATAGATTAGTTTTCTGTTCTACTTATTTTATACATAGTTAATGTTATAATGGTACTATTCTTTACAACTCATTCAGATATGACTCGACAGAACCACAACAGTTTTTTTTAATGACACAAATTCAATTCAATTTATTCATGTTTCCAACAAAATATTACATATCAATTATAAGCATTAACAACAAATTTAGAAACACATGTTGGAACTGAACAGAGGGGTCCACTAAAAAGCAATGCTAGTACAAGTGTGAACACCTCACATGATACTTAGGAATAATGAGCAATAAAATTAACAAGTCTGTAACTACAAAAGGAACTACAAAATAGGGGGGAAAAGGGGGGATGCCAAGAGAGACGAGAACGGGACAAGACAATACTTTACATGACAAAGATACATGTAGAAGAACACGGTCATAATACAAAGAGTAGAATACGCTTCACATTTCTGTCTCTTAGCTCAGTGAATACGTGCAGGACATAGCTTTGTTGCGCCTCGTCGCCATTCATTTACACATTTTGCTGCGGTCTATCGCATCATATCTGAAGAATTCCCTATATCTGTATTTGATTTGATTTATTGGTTTCTGCATCTTTACTTTTTTTTTCATCATACATTTTCATGAACATAATATGGTTTGATACAATATTTCAAGTGTATATCTCAGTAGAATATGAGGTAATGCTTAGACAATGCTTGTGAGTGTACATTTTGATTCCATGTACATGTATTTGTGTAGGTCGAGGCGGTTTGCGATGTACAGCCATAGCATATTGAGAGAGATAGTTGTGACACTTGCATACGTAAACAATCAAAGGCCAATTCATGGAGCTTCAAATTGTCCCCTCCCATAGCGATTGTATGTGGGAGGGAGCTATTTAGAGCTCGATGAATCAAACTTTGATCACATGCGTGTGTAATAACTATCTCTCTCAATACTCTATGTGTACAACATTCTAATGTCAGCATCGAAACAATGTAAGGAAACATAATCAACCCTGAGTCAATGAATGGTTAAAGATCAACTTGAGTTCTGGTAAAAAAAGAAAATGAATTCTCACAGAATCAAACGAAACTTACACTGAATGTTCAAGATTACAAATAAATGTCATTTGCCTAACTATTTTGGTAGAAAATGTATACTGGCTAAGTAATGAGCATAGAAAGATAAGGAAATCAAGGTAAGTAGGCCCGACACCAGTTGTGTAGTCCCATATACACCTTTCTGTGTACAGTGCTTGTTCCAAGACTTGGCCAAATTTATTATGATTTTGTTGACTCCAGAACCTTGCAATACACACTAATACTTACGGTACATGCTATATGAACAACTTTTTCTGATCCATTCCACACCTTTTCTTTTACAATGCAATCCTATGACCAGAACTCAACTTTATCTTTAAAAAGTAATTAACTAGCTTTTGAAATGGTAGCTGTTGAAAAATATGTTGAGTTCTTTTTTGTTTGATTTTCTGAGGATATTTAGAAAGGCAGTAAATATCCCCTATGATATTTTGTTCTGCATTTCCAATATTGTTACTGCTTCGTCGTAAAGTAGGTCCTAATATTGTTTGTCATTGACAACTACTGGTTGGTAGCTTCTATAGATACTTGTAGCTTTAATGAATCGAACTGAAACCTATATGTGCCACATCTGTTCATACATGTGTATGCCTAGATTTTAAGACTAAAATGTATATAACCATTGAACCTTCGAGGGGCCGTATTCAATTCAGTACGCTAATTTAGTTAAAAGTTAACTTGGCCTTTGGCTTGGCTAAGTAATATGTCGTTACTTGTATTCGGATAACATCGGAGCATGTTACCTAAGCAAGCTGACGTTGAGGCGAAGTTCTTGCTGATAAGCTCTGTGACGTTACATGCTTAATCTCAAATCCAAAAAGTTAACGCATCGCATTTAACCTGTTGACTACTGAAATCTCTTATTCCAATAGGCTTAGTACACAAACCACTTAGTTCCCGTAGGCAATGTGTTAATTCACACTCTTATAATTGTGTGCAACTGCATATGAAAACCATATGCCAGCCAATCAAGGCCGCTCGAGAGCTGTCTTAAGACCGTCAATACTACTGGGCCAGTGAGGTCACTGACAGGTGGCTATCTCATTAACTCAGCTCTCAACTAACATAAGAAAAAGGGGATCATGGGACCAACGGGTACAGATTGGGGAAGTTTTCTATATAGAGGGAGCAAGTAGCTACAAGTAGGACAGTGTGGCTTTAAACTTAGCCTAAATTATTTAGCCCAAAAATCAAGTGTATATAGGAAAGTCCTTTAGATCTCTTGAAACGGAGGAAAACACACATATAAGTGATTATTGAATTGAATACCGGCCCTGGGGGTTGTTTCACACAGACTAAGATAGACTTAAACTGGACTTGAACTATGGCAGGCTATTCATGCCACTGGTCCCTCTCACCATTGGTCTCTTAATTATGATCTTTAGATAATATTTTTTCCTCCAATAATGGAATATCTCAAAAAATGTAAATTTTTGAGATTAGTGACCATGATTTGTATGTCCCTTGAGAAACCAATGCCATGAATGGTTAGAGGAACTAGTGGCATGAACGGCCCGCCATAGTTCATTGATGTCCAACTTAATTCGATCTTAGTCTTTGTGAAACACCCCCCGGGAGTGTAGATTTCCAACAAGACTAGTGCTGCAGTAGCATGTGATGAAATATTATGAAAGCAATAATTTACATTGTATATGTGACAATTTGTATATTAGTACTGAATGTAGTTGTTTAGCGAATATGAACTTGCGTACATTCCATGTATGATTAAAGAACATGATTTCCATTTAGTTAAGAAAAAGAGTGGAAGAGCAAAGAATACTGATTATTTGTTTTAGTATTTGTATGAAAGATTTTGAGCCAACCAGAAAATTCAGCATATCTTGTGCTTTGAGCAAAGGTACCCAGATGATGTGCAACCCCCCCCCCCCCCCCCCCCTCCCCCCAATATCTTGTGGTTTGGGGTTCAGAAATAGTTCAATACCATCGGTAAATAATTGTTTAAAAATAACAGGTTATTCTAATTTGATGTATGCCCACAGCCCTTGCAAAAAAAATTGGTAAGTACAAACTAAGTGGTTCTCTCCATGTTAAATTTGCAAGTTAAAACAAGAACATATGGCTGCAATGGTGAAAATTGAGATATTAGGTTTCATACAATTAATATTAATAATATAATTGAATATAATAATACCAAATTCTTTTAGAAGCCCATAGAGACATATTATAGTGGGATGTGCACTGAAGAAGAACAGTAAATAAATATACTAATAATGATAATGATAATAATAATGACAATGATAATGATAATAACAATAATAATGACAATTATAATAATAATGATAATAATAATAATGATAATAATAATAATGATAATAATAATAATGATGATGATGATAATAATAATGATAATGTAAGTTTGCACTTAATAGCAGTTAGTGCTTTTTGTAAAAGCAATGTCTTTCAAGGAAAAAAGGAAAATAACTCAATGAATAAGAATAATAATCATCTTACTATTCTTCTTATTATTAATTGATTTTTTTTTAATGAAGCAGAGACTTTGAACTTTTTTTTTTGGAGGGGGGGGGGGGGGGGGGGGTGTGATTTATTTGTTCTTGCCATCATCAGATTCAATGATAGATGGTAGGTAATTTGGAATGAATATATTTAGGATTGACCATGCTAATTACATGTATGATTGATTATTCCCAAAGTATATCTTTGAATGAAAAGTATCGTATGCATTATCCTGAACTCTAGCTAGTTGATTTATTCTCTGTTTAATTATATACCATAAACATGTATATTATGTATCGCAAGCAATATTTTGAATGCTAATAATGTTGAATTGTTAAAGGAATGTAAAAATGAAATGAAAATATGCTCCCATATGTTTTTGAAATAAAAGAATTATTGACCTGTATCATAGTACAGATGCCAGTCATGTTTTATTATTGCTCTATTAATTGTTGAGACGAAGAGAAATTATTCTGAATTTTTAGAACTATGGTACTACGTCCCATTTGCAGCCAACATCCAATTCTGTAGAACTTTGCAGGAATTATGAATATGTCATGTATGTCCTATCTGTGACATTTAAACGCTAGCAGTGTCCTAATATTCAAATTATGCAAGGAAACCTGTTTACTTCTCGACTTCACTGTCAGAAACTATCAGTGACTGACTGAATTCTTTTTGTCTTTGGTAATAACAAGGCACGTTGCCCGGGGGGGGGGGGGGATCGCGTTTAATGATGAGAGGAAAAGGGGACACTTATCTGATAAGAAAAGGAGCATGTGTCAAAGTACAAAGAGTAATTATCAGAGGTGAAAATGGGGCACTTCTTACACCCTCAAAAAGAGTCGACCGCTCACCAGGGATGAAAAAAGTCAGTCATGAGAATAGGAAATGGGCATTTGTCGACGGAAAAGGGGTTCCATCAGATTTTGAAAGGGGCATTTATGAAAAGGGGATATGTCCCTTACTAGAAAGGAAAAAGGGCACGTATCATTGTTAAAGGTGAAAAGAGGCAATGACTAGATATTAAAAGGTGCATTAGCTAAAAGAAATGGGCACCGATCAGATTTTAAAGGGGCATTTGTCGGAGGTGAAGGGGGCGCTTACCTAAAGTGAAAAGGAGTAGCTTCTTGTACCTAAAAAGGGTAATTTACCAGAGAAGGGGCACTTCTCATATTTGAATAGGGCAATTATCAGAGGTGAAGTGGCGCTTCTTACAAAGTTAAAGGGACACTCTTTCCTATGTAAAAAGGGGCAATTTTCGGGTGCTTGAAAAAAGTGGGGTGTGGGGGCACTGTGCATCCCTGCCTCCCGGGAGGGCCGCCTCTTTTGTGAAGTCCCATATATATATTTCTTTGTACAGTGCTTGTAGCTTTACCAAGACTGTGCCAAATTCTTATCATTTTGATGACGCCAGAACCTTGCAGTACACACCAATACTTATATGCTACATGATGATCAACTTTTTCTGATCGATGCCACACCATTTATTTCACAATGCAATCGCATATCCAGAACTCAACTTCATCTTTAAAGTATTTTCATAGTATGCAAAGAAAACACTTTTGTATAATTTTGTATGTTGGTCGAAACATTGAAATACAGTCAAACCTCAGTGTCTATCAATTAGGCCACCCAAGGGGAACAGAAAAAGTGTCACACAAAACACACATTCATCTCTAAAGATACAAAATGCATGACCACTACAAAAAGGTGCCCTTAAAATCCAGGTGCCTAGTGACCACGCAGACAGGTTTGACTTTACAATGGTAATGGGCATTTTCAAAAATACACAAGCAGTACTGTGGAAGGATTGCCAAATGGGCTACACAGGGAATAGTAGAAGCGAGAGACATGCAGCGTCGAAAGAGGGAGATATGCCGACCGTTAATTAAACAGACGATTGACTTGTAAACGTCATATATGGATTCCTGACCGACTCTAAGGCTTATAATTATGATTGCAGCATTGAAATAATTCATAAAATTATGCCCATGTATTTTGAACATTGACAAATATATGTGAATCACCCATCAAGTTCACCTCAAACTGTAAAAAAAAATAAAAAAATAGTCAGGTGAAATTGAAAGGAACTACGACAGGTTTGATATTAAATGCAAGATTTATCAAAAGCACAATTATTCTTGTAAGATGTTGATTAACATGTCAACATGTGGGTTCCTGTTTTTGGGTGAATGTGCGCGTGTGGGTTGGTGTTGATGTGTATATAATTTAATATTTGTCGTTATTGTTCAAATTGTTCATGTTAGATATCTAATTTATTTCCGCCCAAGTTAAGGCAACGTGTAATGCATTGCCTTTGTCGCTAGGTATGGGTGTGGGCGCGTATATGTGCGTGCGTGTGTGTATGTGTGTGTGTGTGCGTGTGTGTGTGTGTGTGCGTAGGTAAACGCCATCAACCGCGGACCACTCCATAGAAAACTACCTCAAACCGCGGACGTACCTGCAATGGGGGACCGTCCACGGTTGCGATACCGGTTTTGCCGTATCAAATTTACGACGTAGGGGGCGTTTGAATATTAGATTTCACAGCGTGTAGGCAATATCGAGTGGATCAGTCCTATGTGGATCGCGAAATGTCACAGCGCCCCCTTCGATGACTGCGCGGGAAAGGCGCGCTACCTGCTATCATCCCATAGCAGGTACGTCCGCGGTTTGATGTAGTTTTCTATGGAGTGGTCCGCGGTTGCTGGCTATTACCCATGCACACACACACAAGTACTAAACTTGGTCCACGTTTGACGCCATAAACGTGTAGTGGTGTGTGTGTGTGTGTGAAGTGAGCTATTTGGCAATTCCTCACGGAAATATTTTTGTATTTTTGAAAAATGTCCAGTACCATGGTACAGTGTCAAGCCCGCCTTCAATAGTGGCCACATCTCTATAAAAGCCACTTGTCTGTAGTGGTCATGTATGTTGTCTCTCTCTGGACGGCCATGCACTATGGCTCAAGGCATGGGCACACAGAGGATTTTTATATGTTGGGGACTGAGGTAAAATGCAATAAATTGTTGCAAATTTATATCGCATTTTCTGTTTTTTTTTTAAATTTATGGAAACTGCCCGCCTAACCTAGCCCCCGCTGTGTACAGTCATGGTTCAGTGACAAAGTAATGGCCTCGTAACTGTGAGGCCCCAGGATCAAAACCGTGTCGATGTGCTATATTATATGCCCTTTTGTGGGGCATTAATCCTCATTACTGCCATTTATGACTTAAGGGCGTAGGTCCCGCCTAGTTAATAAGCATAGTAGCGCACACATGCTTTAGCAGTCACGCAAAACACACATTGTTAAATTATTATTCAATAAAATCTGAGAATATATACTATCATCTAGATATATATTTTTTAAATTATTTTAAAAATAATTCCATAAATTGGGATAAAACAAAAATATTCCAACTTTATGAGCGACAGTGTATCTAATAAATGCATTATTTTACACATTTGGTGAATACACCACCTTTCTCTCAGTGAAATTTTTCACACATGATATTTAAAACGAGTATGTTACCCGATTATTTTCTCGATGAGTCTTTTTACTCATTAAAGTACATGTAGGTTAATATTGGATGAGTATTCTCCAGCTTTATTGACCGAATGATTAAAAATATTCACGAGTGTGTAGGGTGGCTTTTTGCTCCCTAATATGTCACAGACTCTGTTATGGAATAGCGCCATCAGTGGCGAGGCACAGTGGAGTGCCCAAGATGGATCCAGATTAAATGGCTGAACCAAAAGTTACTCAAGATTGTAAGCCTCCGATATTGGTTGTTGTGAGTCTGTAATGTAGTTAGAAGTAACTGTAGGAACAGAAGACACAACATTAACAAAACAGACTCTTTATTCGTTGGATGAGTAAAAACAAATAAACTTAGTTTTACAGTGACAAACATACAAACTCACAATTTTACTTCATCATTCTCGTTCGAGAATATATGAGAACACGCCGCGTCCGCGCATGCACAGATCATTCTCTCCGCAATGTTTCTTAGTGCAAAACACTAGGATTTCGTCGCACAGAATCCGTCGAAATCTCCGCAATCGAACGTTATTCGATTTATATTTGATATACATTTGTTGATTGGACCTCGGTCTTTATTACAACACGTCAATTTTGTACTTTTGTGAATCATCTTGATGATTATTTATCCTATTTCTCGACATGGAAATACATGTATTTGACGCTACAGTGACCGGCACCACTGACGACACCACTGCCTACAGCTCCGGCGCGGCCGGGAAGGATCAGCGGTAGAAAAAGGGCCGTAAGAACGGCGATATAACCTGACTGACTGAGTAATTGAAGCATTACTCACTAGTTGAGTTGGAGCGATTTACTCACAACATTAGGTTAAATACCTCACTTATTCAAAATACTAATTTGCCATGTCAATATAATGTCAAATTAACAAAACTCATTCCTGTGCGTTATTAATAGGGTGTCTGAACGATTTTTCAATTTTCAATTTGGGATCGTTTTTCACCTTTTTTGTTGGACATTGGAATAAAAAATGTAATCAGAATAATTCCTTTCAAATTTCAAGACTCACCGATGTTTCTATCAAAAGATACAGCCCCTCAAAAACTGTGCAATATTCATAGCATTTTGGTCAGAATGGACAGAAAAGTGGTTCACGCAGAGTTATAATTTCTGCTCAAAAGCTGCACAGCTAATGCACAGCACGATATGCAAAGCGTGGAGCAAGGGTATTTTCAAACTGTTGTGCCAAATGATCCCTTGGGACTAGAGAAAAAATAAGTGCATGGATATATTCTTTACAGCTGGCCCAACTTATCCCTCGGGGGGGGGGGGGGGGGGGGCAGTTCGTGAAATTGGTCAATCTCCGAGTTACCATGGAAACGATGTTTAAATCGCTGTTTTGAGCAAGATATTTTTAGAATTCCGGGGGTGGCCCCCTATGGGGAATATGGAGAAAAACCGGCTCTTTCATAATGACACCACATTTATTGAGTTTCACCTTCAGGATCATTTGTTATAAAGGTTTGAATTTTAAATTTTTCATAAAATCATTGACCAATTTTGCTTGGTCGCGCAATGCACGTAGACCACATAGGGATGTGTGCAATCTCTATGGGAAAGATTTTAGCACACAACATCGGGTGCGCGATCAGACACCCTATTATTAAACTCAATTTAATGAGTTAATGCATTTAGTTAAGTGTGTGAGTATGTCACTATAGTGTCAACATTTATTTGCTTTTTTGAGTAAGGTTACCAAAATATTTCTTTGTGTGTAGGCATTTAATTACGACGGTCAGATGAGCATATTTTGAAACGTTATTTGTGACACTGGCAGGACACAAGTTGGTGTGGGGACCAGAGCCTTCAGAAGCTCAGAGGTTTTATACATTAAATTATTGTCAGATGAGCATAAGTTGATTATTTATTTGTGACACTGGCAGGTTACGAATTGGCTTTCGGGCCCAGGGTGCGGAGCCCGCGGAAGCTCGGGGGTTTTATACATTAAATTACCGTCAGATGAGCATATTTAGATACCTTATTTGTGGGCAGGTCACAAATTGGGGTAGGATCCAGGGGGGGGGGGGGGGGGAGCCCCCTGGGGCTCAGGGTTTTGGGCAATTAATAACGGTCAGTTAAGCATATTTTGATACCCTATTTGCGAGACTGGCAGGACACAGATTGATGTGGGGTACAGGGGGCGGAGCCCCCAGAAGCTCAGGGGTTTTATACATTAAATTACCGTCAGATGAGCATGTTTTGATACCTTATTTGTGACACTGGCAGGTCACGAATTGGCGTGGGGTCCAGGAGGCGGAGCCCCGGAAACTCAGGGGATTTAGGCAATACATTACGGTCAGATGAGCATCCCGGGCCGCCTTTAGGGCTATAAATTGGGTTCAGGGGGCAGTGCTCCGGAAGTTCAGGGGTTTAAGCATTAAATTACGGTCAGATGAGCATATTTTGATACCTTATTTGTGACACTGGCAGGTCGCAAATTGGCGTGGGATCCAGGGGGTGGAGCCCCCTGAAGCTCAGGGGTTTTGGGCAATTAATTACGGTCAGATGAGTATATTTTGATACCTTATTTGTGACACTGGCAGGACACAGATAGGTGTGGGGTCCAGGGGCGGATCTAGCATTTTGCTAAGGGGGGGGTTTGACCAAAATAATGACGATGCGGAGCATCGTCCACGAGCCGCGAAGCGGCGAGCCGATTTTTTTAGGGGTGTTTATTTGAACCCCGTAAGTGATGTTTTCCTGGCATCTATTAACACAATGGAGACCATAAAAAGCAGTGCATGATAACGTCTTTTTAAATCAAGTAACAGTTTAATACACAGTTATATCCAGAGTTATCATGTGTTTGGTTAAGTTACCAGATGAGTTGAATATCTTCTCACAATATTTGCACTTGAAAGGGTTTCTCTCCAGCGTGCGTTCTTTTTTCTTTCTTTTTTTCTTTTTTTTTTTCTTTCTTTTTTTCTTTTTTTTTCCTTTTTTTTTTTTGGGCCGCCCAAGGGGGGGGGGGGTTTAAACCCCCTAACCCCCCCCCCCCCCCCCCGTAGATCCGCGCCTGGGGTCCAGCGGGCGGAGCCCTCAGAAGCTCAGGGATTTCATACATTAAATTACGGTCAGGTGAGTATATTTTGATACCTTATTTTGTGACAATGGCAGGACACTAATTGGCGTGGGGTCCAGGGGGCGGAGCCCCTAAAAGGTCAGGGATTTTGGCATAAAATTACGGTCAGATGAGCATCCGAGGTGCCCGCCTTAGTTAAGCTCAGGGGTTTTAGGCATGTAATTAAGGTCAGATGAGCATAATCTATTTTGATACCTCATTTGTGACACTGGCAGCACTCTATTATTTCTTTCTTTCTATTTCTGTTTAACATACTTTTTCAAAAAAGTGGGAGGGGGGGGGGGGGGGCTTGAGCCCCCCTAGCTCCGCCGTTCCATGGCCCCTGGCCCCCTGTAGGCCTTTAAATAAGCATAGTTTTTGCCTGACTGTAAATCTGGAAATTATCATGCGTCCAACAAACGCACAAAAAAGTATAATTTACACAAAAAGTGAGGAAAAAAATAACGGAAATCATGTCATTTCAGCAACATTTATAAATCACTGGTATCAAATTAGAAATAATCCATGTTTGAATTTTATTTGGGGGGGGGGGCAACTGGTTCCTAAGCCACCCCACCCCCATCAGTACGCCAGTGGGTTTCACGGTGATACCAACGGAATACAGATTTTCTACAATATTTACTAGTACATTTTGAAGGATATTATGCGAGGGAGCGTAGCAACCGAGCGAGAAGATGTTTGCATTTTTATTAGTCTAAACGCTGCACTCTTGGGCCCTCCAGAGCCTTAAAATGCGCTGCAGTCTTTAGTTAGTATTTTCTATACATTTTCTTTTTGCACTTTTTCAAATTTTCGCCGCCCCTGTCCATAATGTATCATTGTATTTTGATATCGAAATATAGATTTACCGTCATCATATTACCCCAGAAAATAGTTTAAAGCAGTCTTCTTAACTGTCTAGAGTTGCGGGTCATTTGGGTCTTTTGGGGCAACATCAGGGCTCATGTGATCTTCTGTTTGTCTTAACCCATAATATATTTCACTGTATTTTTCATAGTAAGTTTTCTACACCGAACGAGCATTTCAGCCCTAATATTTGTTCTGAAATTCATAAAAATACTGGTGGGCACCTAACACATACAATTTGGACACCGATTTTTCAATAGTTTTGTCGTACACATCGCTTTTAGCATAACATTTTACTTTAAAATCCCCATAAAACCAAATTGGTGAACACAATTTCCCTCCCAGGTCGAAAAACCAGTTGAAACCAGTAAGCAACTGATCAACTGGTACCAGTAGTCAACTGGTACCGGTTGAAACCAGTACATTGAACTGGTTTTTAATATGGAAATTGAAAAAACGCTAACTGGGACAAGTTTAAAAGCTAGTATATTCACCAGTTGATTTACCAGTTGAAAACCAGTAGATTTACCAGTTAATATACCAGTTGATATTTTCAGTTGATTTACCAGTTAACATCCGAGACCAGTTGATATTTCCAGTTGATTTATTCAATTCATTCAATTCAAATCAATTCAATAATGGTTTTTATTAAAAAACAAAACCTCGCAGCCAAAATGCTGAATTGTGCATGTTTACATATACATGAGCTTCATTACATAACATTTTATTTCATTTGTTACAATCATTCATTTAAACAGTATTGGTAACATTTAACATTATTCATGTGTAGCTATTTAAATTCAATCACTATATATTATTTACATTTTTAAAATGTATTAAAGTTCACAATAGTAATAATAATAATTGATCGAAAGCAATACAATACATAACATACAAATGAGTTAAAAAGCTAATACTGAAATCATTGCACCTGTGTCGTTAATAATTCATATTCATTGAACATTGAAAGTCAACAAAATGTTGCTCTATGTTGCCAGTTCATCAACGGTAATTACATACATGTGTAATTATAAATTGATGTCTCTGTAAAAAGATAAACATATTCCAGAGTGGGTTGTAAAACATATAGTTTCCTACGTTAAAACTAAATCATAGTAATTGGGTACGTATTAAAACATTAGATAATGATACAAATATTTATCAAATATTGTTAATATATACATTATGTAAAAATGCATTCCAATTATTCATTATTTAGAAGATCTATAAGGTATGGTATTGGACTCTTTCTAAATCTGTTAGGTTTGCACTTGTACTGGGTGTACTTTGTTGTTCTCCTCAAGCAGTAGCGACTTTCCTGTTTTTTAACTAGCCAATTCGATGAAAAGGGACTTTCTTCCAGATCATGAGCAAACGTAAGACATAATTATTTTCTTCTTTCCTCAAGAGTCACTAAGTTACATGTTATTAATGCGACATTGTATGAAGTATAACTACTACCCAGAATTATTCTTCATGATCTCTTTTAAATTGATTCAAGTGCATAGATGTGCTGTTTGGTAAGAGCTCCGTTGAAAACAGGGACACAGTACTCTACAATCGGTCTTATATATATCCTCTAAATATGGTGATCAGATCTACAATAGGCAGTTTGAATGATTTCAGTCTCCTGAGTATGTATAACTTCTTGTTACTTCTCTTCAAGAGGTCAGTCACGTGTTTATTCCATTTTAGGTCACTCTGTACGATTAAACCCAATATTTTGGGAGATTCTACATTACATAGTGGGGTATCATCAATAAACAAGGGCGTCTGTTGTTCAGGTTGCTTACAAAAGGAGATCTGCATAACTAAACATTTAGAGGCATTTAGTTTCATATCATTCCTATTAGACCATTCCTGTAGTGTGCCAAGTTCATCTTGTAATTTTGAAGCTTTACATATACTCCTGCTTTCTACCATTGACAAATCGTCTATGTATTTGAAATACGGTATAATGGAATCTTGGCATGCATCATTCATTAGTATCAAGAATATTAAAGGTTCAAGTTTTGTTCCTTGTGGAACTCCTGTATTTATGACATTCCAGTTTGATTTGTTCCATTATATTTGACACACTGCGATCGATTATCCAAAAAGCTCATTATCCAGTTAATAAGGCATGGTCTGACATCGAGATTGAGGAGTTTTGGAACTAAAACATTGTGATTTATTCTATCGAAGGCTTTCGAATAATCTGTAGTCAATATCGTTGATGTATACTTCACCTTTTCTGCATTCTCCAATATCTGGTGTATCAAACCAATAAGGTAATGTGTTGTCGAGAAGCCTTTACGATTTCCAAACTGATTAGGATCAATATTTTTGGTTATAATTTCTAACAGCCACTTGGCAATAAACGATTCGGCTATCTAAGCAAAATAGCTTGTCAGGGCAATTGGTCTAAGGTCCAAAAGTGTCGGTGTGTGCACATTAGGAACAGGACTACTTCTGCTTGTTTCCATTGTAATGGAACCTCAGATTGTTATAATGATACATTAAGAATATCTGTAAGTGGGACTGACATTTCATAGGCAAATTCGAGAATGATCCGAACAGGAATATATCCAGTAATTCCGGCTTTACCTTGACTAAGAGAACGTAGGTATGTATACACTTGCCACAGTTGTATTGGGCAGGCCAAAATGCAGGAAAGTGTGATCTCTGAAGCTTTGGTAAAACTGCCGCTATAGTACAGAAATGTTCATTAATGAGGTTTGCAATTTCAAATGAACTAAAAAATGTATGTTCCACTCCCAGTATCGTTATTGGGACATAATTTTTGCAACTGTTGGTAAGTATCTTGATTCTCCTATACCAAGCTGCGGGATCGTTAGCCTTGAGGTTGCAAACTCCTGTGTCCAATGGCCTCTGACTCGTAGGTTGGGTGACTACCTGTGTAAATTGTTGGTTGTTGAGAATTTGTTGTACGTCTAAGTCATTTAAATCACCGACTGTGGATATTCCTGCTTCCGGATACTGTAAAAGTAGGGAATCTTTTGTGGAAACAATGTGATCGATATAAGCTTCAGCACTTGAATATCATGGTGGATAGTACACAACAGAAATAATCAGGCATGAGACTTGACGAGGTAGTCTGCATGGTCTCATGAGGACCCATAAAGCTTCAATATCATCTGGGACGTTAACGGGGAGCTGTCTTGGTTTGAATTCACGTTTAGCGTATAAGGCAACTCCTCCACCTGTACGGCCTTGTCTGGCTCTGGAGAACAAGGAGAAACCAGTTGAAGTTTTCCGATGGAGTTCGGGTGCCGAACCACGTTTCTGTAAGTGCAATATGTTATCCGACTTATAGGTATTGGCTAAAATCATCAATTCATCTATTTCATTGTGTAGTGACCTCAAATTTGTGAGCAAAACTACAGGTAAACCATGCTCACTTGATGAAGTTTGTCTTCCATGCAAGGTATGTATTGTTCTTAGGCACTGTGTACGTTTCCCTTTACTCTGTTGGTACCTTCTAGTATTAATAATCACAGTGATTGGTTGTACGTTATCAGGCATAGGGTTACTGATAGGTTTCTCTTTGTGTTCACTCTGTACCAGTTGAATTTTGTTCCTATAACTTGGTTCTTTTCTCTGCAGCCTATTCACAACTGGTCTAGGGTGGACAATCACCGGGATATTGTGAGAAGCCGGAAATTCCACTGGATTGGCAGATCTCCTAGGCCCGCCTCGTTTACCTCGACGGCATATGGGCCTAGGGTTGATTCGAAGATTTTTAATCACCCTCCATGTGTGAGGGGACACCTTCTGATTAGTGCATTTATCTCTTAGCTCATAAGGATCGTTACTAGAGTACCGATGGTGGTGCTGCTCCAATGGACCAGGGTTTGGGTCGATGTCTCCGCATTTGAGAATACTCGATCTAAATGTTGCTGTAGTGTTGGCATAGTAAAGGTACTATGTCCTGCATATTTTAATATAATTATCCTTTTTTGCATTCCTGTATTTCTACTTCCATAGCATGCCTGATTAAGATGTGTATCAACACATAGGCCTTCCCAGCTAACACAAAAACATTATAAGAACATCATGATAATGTTTGGCTAAACGTTTGGGAAATGTTTTGTTCAAATGTTAAAATCATATGAAAATGTATGGTCTTGTGATTATCAAGAAAACATATTTATAACATTAGACACCAACATCAAAAAAACATTTAAAAAATATTTGTTTAACATTAAGCTTAAACATTATAACAATATCAATTTGATATTATCAAAAATGTTGATATAACATATATATGATATATTTTAAACATTTGAAGGAAATGTTATAAAAATGTGAGCCATCTATTTCTAAGACCATACATTTTGATATCATTTTAACATTTCATAGAAACATTACAATATTGTTATTCTTAAATGTTTTTAATATGTTATTTTAGAAATGTTGTAATGATATCTTATTAATGTTTGAAGGAAATGTTTTTAAAATGTGAGCCATCTATTTCTAAGACCATACATTTTGATATCATTTAAACATTTAATAGAAACATTTGAATGATGATATCCAAAATGTTTTTAAAATATTAACTTAGAAATGTTAATTAAATGTTGTAATGATATCTTAGAAATGTTTGAAGGAAATGTTTTTAAAATGTGAAACGTCTTTTTCTAAGACCATACATTTTGATATCATTATAACATTTCAAAGAAACATTACAATATTGTTATTCTTAAATGTTTTTAATATGTTATTTTAGAAATGTTAATTAAATGTTGTAATGATATCATATTAATGTTTGAAGGAAATGTTTTTAAAATGTGAGCCATCTATTTCTAAGACCATACATTTTGATATCATTTAAACATTTATTAGAAACATTTGAATGATGATATCCCAAAATGTTTTTAAAATATTAACTTAGAAATGTTAATTAAATGTTGTAATGATATCTTATAAATGTTTGAAGGAAATGTTTTTAAAATGTGAAACGTCTTTTTCTAAGACCATACATTTTGATATCATTATAACATTTCAAAGAAACATTACAATATTGTTATTCTTAAATGTTTTTAATATGTTATTTTAGAAATGTTAATTAAATGTTGTAATGATATCATATTAATGTTTGAAGGAAATGTTTTTAAAATGTGAGCCATCTATTTCTAAGACCATACATTTTGATATCATTTAAACATTTATTAGAAACATTTGAATGATGATATCCCAAAATGTTTTTAAAATATTAACTTAGAAATGTTAATTAAATGTTGTAATGATATCTTATTAATGTTTGAAGGAAATGTTTTTAAAATGTGAGCCATCTTTTTCTAAGACCATACATTTTGATATCATTATAACATTTCAAAGAAACATTACAATATCGTTATTCTTAAATGTTTTTAATATGTTATTTTAGAAATGTTAATTAAATGTTGTAATGATATCATATTAATGTTTGAAGGAAATGTTTTTAAAATGTGAGCCATCTATTTCTAAGACCATACATTTTGATATCATTTAAACATTTAATAGAAACATTTGAATGATGATATCCCAAAATATTTTTAAAATATTAACTTAGAAATGTTAATTAAATGTTGTAATGATATCTTATTAATGTTTGAAGGAAATGTTTTTAAAATGTGAGCCATCTATTTCTAAGACCATACATTTTGATATCATTTAAACATATAATAGAAACATTTGAATGATGATATCCCAAAATGTTTTTAAAATATTAACTTAGAAATGTTAATTAAATGTTGTAATGATATCATATTAATGTTTGAAGGAAATGTTTTTTAAATGTGAGCCATCTATTTCTAAGACCATACATTTTGATATCATTTAAACATTTAATAGAAACATTTGAATGATGATATCCCCAAATGATTTAAAAACATTATCTTAGAAATGTTGATAAGATGTTGTAATGATATCTTACATCTAAATAAATACATAAAACATAAAGTGAAAAAAGGAGTATTTAAATGCTTTAGTTAAAATAACATCATCAAAATCTTTTAATCATGACAAAATGTTTAAAACAATTTGAGTAATGAACAAGAATCATTTAAACGTAATGAAATCACTTAAATGACAGAAGTTGGTAACTTTATATTCTAAGATACATATACAAGGGAAGATTTACCATAAACAATTATTTCTGTAATTAGTAGAAATAAGTACATGTACATCCAAAATTTTTGGAACAAGTAATGAAATCATAGTGAAAGTACTTGTGTTCAGCATGCACCAAGGTAATGCCAATCATTTATAGTGAAAACCGGGGAGAAATGGAACATTTTTCTTCACTTTAAAAATATTACCAAGTGTAACTAAGCAAATATTTGGACTAAACCGAGTACATGTATGTTTGTATATTAAAAGACTATACAGTGTATCCCAGGAAAAAAAAAGGAACTGGATTTTATGGCAATTTTGTTTATGTCATGATAATAATTTCTGTAATGAGATGTACATGTGTGGAAAGCTCGGTTTCTTATTTAATGCATAATCTATTATTCATATTTCACGCATGATTGAATTTAACGAATTGAAAGTAGTGGTATCAAAATTTCATTTGCACAAACAAATTGCAACTTTGAGTTAGTTTATAGGGTAGTAAAGATACTTATTTTGGAAAAAGAAACACATCACACACAAATTAATATTTTTCTCTTTTATATGACACTTCATGCATATAAAATGAATGAGAAGTAAAATGAAAAAGATCCTTGATTTCTCCCAAATTAGTAGATTTTGATTAAGAAGCCATTCAGCTTTCCTAATCTAGCAGCTGACAATGAACCTAATGCTTGAGTGAATTTACACATAACAATACAGTCTTTAAGAAGCCATGTTCAGGGGCTCTTTAAATGCTGTCTCGGGAAGGATGTGAACAGAAGGTTTGTGTGAATTCACTTAAGCATTACATGTAGATTCAATGTCAGCTGCTAAATCAGGAAAGCTAAAATGGTTTCTAACTCAATTGTCAGAAATCTAGCATATTTTCATTTTACTTCTTCTCAAGTGTACTTAATTGATTTTAATGCAAAAGGTGTCATGTACGAGAGAAAATAATGATTTTTTTTTTTAATGTAATGTCTCTTTTTCCAAAAAAGATTATATTTATTACCCTTCTAACTCAAAGTTGCAATTGTTTTGTGCAAATTAAATTTTGGTACCCCCACTTTTTATTGGTTTAATGCAATCGTGCGTGAAATATGAATAATACATTATGCAACAAATAAAAGTAGAGCTTTTCATAAATGTATATCTCATCAAGGGAATTATTATTATGACAGAAAATTTTTGCCCTGAAATCTGGTTTCCTTTTTTTCTGGGATGCATTGTAGATACATAGATAAATATGGCAGTTATAGATTGAATTCCCACAGCTTGACTTTTCATGTAGTCATAAATTTTGCAAACCCTTAGTTTGGGGGTTAATTGGGCCACCTCGGGTTAAACTGGGAAACCCATAGGCGTACACTCAAACACAAACAAAGGATACCGATATTGCTCATTGCGTTATTAATGTCTCAGTTTACCCTAGATATTAAAAACAACTGAAATTGATGGCCATACTTTTAATCCTAGCTTGCCATCAAAAAATCTTGTATTAAATCATTTAATCACCTCAGAGGATAATCACTTTCACAAGGGGTATCCACTTGGTTGGGAGATTCCATGACATTTGCTCTGGCGACACTTGCTCCAATAGAAAGTCCGCAAATTAAGGTAAACATGGACTAAACCCAAACCTAACACTAACCTTAATCCTTATCCTCCTATTATTCTGAACCAAAAAACCTATCACAACCAGAACCCTAACCCTATACCTTTGGAGAAAATAAGACGAGCAATTGTCGCAGGAGCATATGTCAGATCCCCTGTTCGGAACCGCAGAAAAAATCTGAATAAATGTTTAAAATCAGTAATAAAGTTTGTGAAAATAAGTCGCTTATCCTATACTTGTGTGCAAAAGTTTACAGTGGTTTTTGGCATATTTCTAAACGGCATTGAGTGAAGCCTTTTGACTGATGTAAATAAAGTTATCATTGTCTTCATATTTATTACAGGTACTATGTCCCATTTGCAGGCCAAAAAAATGAAAAGGTTAAATTCCAACGGCATTTGAAAGATAATACTAATTTAGAACTTCCTTAAAAAAGGTGGGGCTTGAAAATGTGTTCAAGTGGGAAAACAATGACTATTAGTTGTCAAATCGACTTAGGAGCTATAGAGCCAATAAGTAATAGTCTTGAATTTCAGACACTTGTACCAAATTGTCATAAGTTTTATGATGCGCAAAGATTCAATCAGTTTAATTTTGGCCATCACAAGAAGTGGGTTATTGATGTAGTCAAATGCTTATGTACCCTTTACAGCTCATTTTATGTTTGTTATTACCAAAGAAGAAAAAAAGGCCAGTCAGTCACTCAATAGTGTCTGACAGTAAAGTCTAGCAAGTAAACGAGTTTCCTTGCATAATTTGAATATTAGGACACTGCTAACGTTTAAATTTCACAGATAGGACATACATGACATATTCATAATTCCTGCAAAGTTCTACAGAATTTGAGGTTGGCTGCAAAAGGGACATAGTACTTTTAAGATAATGGAGTGTCCCACTTAACTCCCAGTCTCCCCTACACATGTTATATTATTATTATCATGGGTTTTCAATTTACAGCAAGGCAACATGAGGAACTGCTCTTAATGAGGCACCACTGATAGCCTGATAACAAGGTGAAGATCTTGTAATAAGGTTACCCTGTAGGCCCTATAAACTATATAACAAGCATACATAATTTATGTACATGTATATGATAACAAAGGTAATATATAAAAACTAACTGCACATAAAGAGCCAAAGTACTACAGCTGCACCTCTCGCATTAGCATTACATTTCCATCTACATATACATGTATATACCATTTTAACAGTAAAAGGCCCATTGTTTCACGCAACATGCCCGCAACGCAGTAGACACAGTTTTTTATGACTTCGAATTCGCAACGTCCACACATGCGGTTCCGAAGTTGCGCACGTCAGACCAAAAATCGCTCAAAAACATGACTTCATGTACAATTCCAATACAAATTTTTTTTCAGCCAAAATTCATAAATGGATATTATTCTTGCCGTTACTGATTAAAATCAATCAATTTCATGCTGTTTATGATAGTAAAAGTGTCATCGACAAATTCCATCTACAAAAACAATGAAAAACAAAAATTGTAAAACAAAGAAAATAGTAAGAATTTCAAAAAAACAATAAAGCACATAAGAAAAACTTTTGATACCAATTTTGTTTTAAAGTACATTTGATCAGAGTCTTACAGAGAGGGTCTATACACAAAATTGGCAGTTTTTAAGCTTTATTTAATTATAGCAAAATTAAGAACTTACGCATAAATCTGCATAATCAATTGATTATTGAATTAATGAAATTGATTACCAGTATACAGTTTTGAACATTACTTTGTGGGTGACGTGCATGCAGACTGTCGAGGTCTTATGGTGGAGATCCACCCCCGCCCCCCCCCCCCAGCTGTGAGATGGGCTCATAAGACTTGGCTTTTTTAGGGTTAACAGTTGAAGACCAACAACTAATTCTTATAACTATGGCTTTGATAATAGTAGATGTAACAATGGCATGTAATGGATTATAACTTTTAAAATAAATGATAAATTATCAAAATGCATTCCGCAATATATTTTTTACTATTACATGTGTTATTATTGTTGTCATTATTATAATTATCATATCACTTGATGGCTAATAATAATAACAATAATAATAATAATAATAATACTATGTTGCATTTAAGGAACATATTGCAAAGTATGAAAGTAATCAAATGTTTGGGGTTTTTTCCACAGCTTATCTACTTGACTGCTATTGGCTTAAAACGCGTTAGTACCCCCTGTGCTACAGCATTTTTGTACTGTACCAAACCCTGACAAAAACTGTACACTGTACACATAAACAGCTTTTTGGAAGAGCGCCATCTGCTGTTCAAGACTTGTATAACATCATTGCAGTGCTAATTACACAGTAGGGCTGTGTTTGTCCACTCTTGCATTACTCAATGAAGCAATTTTATTTTCTGAGAAAAAGTAAGTCAATAAATATACATGTAGGAACACTCCTGCTAATTTATTTCGCTCAAAATCTTTCTTTAAAAAGCTACGCCATTTTGATTAAGGGGGAGTTACTTTTTTTGTTGTGTTCAGATAATTGCTTTTTTTCAGGAGAAGAATTATTTATTCATTTGCCTATTAATCAGTTGATTTCTTTTTTTTTATTGTAAGAAGATGAAGAACAATTGAGAAAGCTGATGGAAATGGATGTAACTCATTTTTCACAAAAGTGTGGATTAACACTATATTGCATCCCCCCCCCCCCTCGTTCTGTGGGATAAAAATTTAAAAAACACACACAGAGGTAGCATATCCAAAGTACTGTATCACTCTTGAGTCCAAGTCCAAGTCTGGAAGTGCTTATATGCAGACTTCTGCCCATGTCTCTGAGAAATGAAAAAAAGATGGAGAAAAAAAAGAGTAATCACAAAAAATATTGTCCAATTGAACACATTTTAAACATTAAATATTCATTATACATATATTTATTAGACCTGTACATGTACCGTAGTTCATTTCATATGTTGGAACAGATGGGAAATTAGTCCCGCACTACATCACATTGACATTACCGCTTCAGCCAATTTGAAGTGCCCATACATATGGTGATTACAACTTTCAACAATTCATAACTTTCTTATATTTAGTCATTTTTAATTGAAACTTTCATCAGTTTGCTTCTCTGATTTGTCTGCTTTCATTTAGAGAAGTTGTCTATTTGGGTTTGATTTCCCTTTAAGTATTTACAGCCTGTCTACATGTATGTACATATGTAGGCCTACACATGTTCATGTAGCCCCCTTTTCAAACAGGGGTAAAATTCTTTAAAGCTGATTAGTTTAAAGAGCTTTATACTAATCAGCTTTAGATACAACATCATTCACACATAGAAAATTTCAGCGTGGTCGTTCGAGATTCACACGCTCAGTAGGGCCATTGCGCATCTGCTCATAAAAGCGCAATGGCCCTACTGAGCGCTTAAAGAGCAGTGCCCGGTCTAGTTAAGGACGTATATCTGTTCACATACACCCGGCCCCCCCACTCAGTGTTATTTAGGGTACGCATATGCTCGTACCCTCTTTTTGAAAGCACCCCCTATCTGAGGACTGCCAACATTTCCGAACCCCCCTTTCGCTGGCTTTTCGCGGGCTTTTCCTGCCTTGGAGACCCCCCTAAATCAGGAATCAGTACCCTTTACCGGACATTTTGGCAACACGCATGCGGTCATTCCGACCTCTGAGTGGGGGGGGGGGGGGGGGGGGCGGGCACATACACAACGTCTTGCTCTCTAGATAGGGGATTCGTATCTGCAGCCTGCTTTGACCGGCGTATGAATCGCGACTTTGTATCTGTCCCGAACAATTTTCTTTAAAGCTGTTTAGTAAAACAGCTTTAAGCTCTAATCAGTTCTAGATACGATGAATTTTACCCCTGTGTGAAAAGGCTGCAGGTCAGTCATATCAGTTTGAGTAAAAGAAGCCACTTTTTAGTTGCTCCAAGGAGCTCCTAATTGGTTGATCTAATATCACTACTTTCAATGAAAATAACCTTCTACACAGGGAACCCCCCCCCCCCCTCCAGAATTAATCTGGCCCTATGTATTTCAAGTTCAAGTTCAAGTTTATTTGTCTTTCTTCCAACATAAATGTAATACAATTTAACAAATGTATAACATGCAAAGTATATAAGAGGAACATTTATAAGAATCAAGTTCACACAATGCATTTACATGAGAAAACAAAAGAAGAAAAGACGAGGAGACCTAATTAAAGCTTAGCTTGTAGAGGTCAGGTCCCTCAAAAACAATAACATAAACAACAAGAACAGCCTGGTTATATAATAGATTAATACAAGAAATGTTCGTCAAGGCGCTAAAGTACTAAAACAAATAACTATAAACAATAACCATATGATTATACACATGGTTTAACTGAGTAATGAAAAAGGGTGGGGAGAAGAGACTATGTACAAAAGGGGGAGATAAGAGTGATAATAATGTGG